>RJWJ010001265.1:0-39506 GCA_004363605.1 Indri indri | reverse complement strand
TGGGGTCTCGCTCTTGCTCAGGCTGGTCTCGAACTCCTGAGCTCAGGACTATCCGCCCGCCTCGGCCTCCTAGAGTGCTAGGATTACAGGCATGAGCCACCGCGCCCGGCCTCACAGATACAAATCTTAGGATTTGTGTAGCACATTACAGTTTCTTAAGGGCTTTCATGGCACGTGTCTCATTTGAACCTCACAATATTTCTGTGAGGTAGACAAATCAGAGATTATTATTCCCATTTTACAGGTGGGGAAACTGAGGCTCAGAGAGGATACCTGGCTTGCCCAGTGCCATCTTGCCAGATTAGTGACAGAATCTGGATTCAAACACACATCTGATTCTGAATCCATGGCTATTTTCATTGCCCCACCATGTCTAACTAGGTTTGTATATTGGTCCTGTAGAATGTGTGGGGCACCATTTTATGCTCTCTCTTTGGCAGTAGGGTAAGATGCTCTTCAGCAGTAGTATTGCCTTGCACTTTTCTGTTTAACAGTCTTGGGGCTCACAGCTGTAAGTTCTATAGTTAAATCACCATTTTCTCCTGGAGGAAAATGCAGGGTAGAGGGCATTCCTCACCTCCACTTGGTCTGATTCTCTTCCCCGTTAAAAAGGTCAGTGCTAGGACCCAGGTTCCTCTCTGGATATTCCCAGCTAGCTGCACTGATCTTGCCCCCTTTCCTGTAGGCGTTTTGGACGTTTTGACATCACAGGCTCAAGATCCTGTGGATTTTAAATAATTTGTACTCTTAAACCATACAGGATGGATTGAGTAGAATAAAATACAGATTATGGAGTCAAGGATTCTCTTTTAGTTTGTCAGTTTGCTATGTAGAGAGCCTGGTATAAGGTGCTGTAAGAATGTTTTAGAAAATTTGAGTATATAGTTCTTTGCTTACAGAGAGCATGTAGTCTAACTGGGGGACTAGGAAACATAAAAGACTCCTGAAGACCACATAAAAGCAGCACTAGACTGGAAGCTCCATGAAAGCAGGGACTGTGTTTGGTTAGTTTATGTTCTGTCTTGTGTGCCTAGTTTAGTGCCTTGCGTGAAGTACTCAAGAAATATTTGACAAATGAATGTTGGAGTGAACGAACATATCAGCAAGTATAAATTCCTCCATTTCAAGTTGTTTCAGCATCCATATGTTAATTTCAAATGTCAAAATAAGGTCAATTAGAGAAGTTTCCTAGGTGATGTGTATTCTCTACAAGATGAGCAACGTGAAGGAGGATTTTGGAGGTATTTGGAGAGACATTGTGTCTCCGACTAAAGAAGCCTTTGCAATATTTATTTGACAGTCTTTTACCCCCGTACCTTCCTTTGGAGCGTGAATCCTGGGTCCATAGAAAGCATAAAAGTATTTGCAACTAATCTTTATCTTTTAGTGTTAATCAATTGTTACTGAAAGATGGGCTAAACGCAGCTGTTCGTGTCTCTTTCTGGTTTTGTCCATGGACAACTTACTGCCCATTATTATATATTCTTTTCAAGAGTTTCTAAAAATGTGTTTGATATTGCAAATAGGTAATGATACTGAGTTATTTTTACAGAAGTGGTAATGAGTTTTGCTAAGTCATCTATATCCATTTGCCTAGTTCTCCATGGCAAATGTTTTTGTGATGTCCAGATGGGTTAGGAGTTTACATCCATGAAACAGCTTTTATCTGTGCAAAGTTAGTTCATGTGCTGACCAAACTAGACAAAAGTACTAAATTTAAGCCAAAAGTTCTTGGTTTGAGCCCTGGCTTTCCCCTTAACTATGTGACCTTGGGCAAGTCATATGCCTCCTCTGGCTTCCTCATGTGTAAAGCAGTAATAGCTCATTTATGTAAAGTACTTTCCAGTTCACAAATATTTTTACATAGCGTGTCATTTGAGGATTATAATGTTTATTGCATCTCTTTCACAGGGCTGTTGAAAGGAGCAAATCAAATGAGATAATATATTTCAAATTGCTTTCTACACTGTAAAACTCGGTATAAATTTTAGATGGTAAACTCATAGATTTGATTTAGCTTCATGCGCTGCTTTCTGAGCTAAGTAACCCAAAACAAGTTAAAGATGACTGAACGATCTTTCCATCATTTTGAAGAACTTAAGCAGAGTGAACAGGGTTTATTGTTGCAGAACTACACAAGGTTAGGAAGAAGGAATACTTTTCCAGTGGTCAGGGTTGAGTAATCATACTAGAAGAATATGAGAAGAGGAAGGTTATTGACTCTCCTTCCCAGGAATTTTGATGAATGAGAAAGATTTCATCTCCCTTGGCTCACTTAGATGTCTTTCAGTGACAGGGATAGAAAGGATTTTTTTTGTGATCTCTGGCCATTCCTTGTCTTAGAAACAAGGAATTAGGAACTTCCTAATTTAAAATACATCCAGACCCAGCAACTGTTCCAATCAGGGATCTCTTACAACTTTGGCTTCTGGTCTTTATTGAGCCCTGGGCGCAAGAAATCCCCAGACATTCAGCTGAGCTTCTATCTAGTTTAGAAGGCTGGCATCCCAGAATGGTGCCAGGGATCCAGAGTTACAAATAGTAAATCCCCTGAAATTCTGAGTCTTTTCCAAAATGTACCCTTGTTCCTGTCTAGGGGTATGAGATGATAGATGGCAATGGATTTGCTGATGAAACATTTGGCAATTAATCACCATTATGAGCAGGAGCAGGCTAAGCTTAACATACTCAAGAACCTTTCTGAAAGAGCACCCTTTGATTAATAAATTTATTTCACTTTTTTCATAGGGTATTGCCACACAGAGCCCCTGTCCACTGTTTAGGAGAATAGACAAAAAATAAGAAAAATTAAATGAAAATAATGAGTTTATCAAAAGTAAAAATGATTTTGTGGTGGGCATGTAACTAATCCCAAATTAGTGTTATATAAAGACAAAGGAGTTCTGGAGGCTCACAGCCTCTATGGAATAGCATCTAGAAACTCCAGAGTTGGGATAGTGTTTCTTACTGCTTTAGAGATCTGATGATCTGATATATATGAACGGCTTTGTTAACTGCGAAGTTCTATAAAGCATAAGAAGAGTTATTTTCATCTATATTGACTGAATCTGCTTCATATCTTTACCATGACATTGCCTTAAACATCCATTTTATTGGTTTCTTATTTTTAAAACTTAATTCAAAGATTCATCATGTGGCTTGGACACTCTTTTCTCTGTAAACTGTGTGTTCTTCCTCCTTTTCTCTGTCACCATATTGGGAAAAGACCCAGGCCTAGACCTGCTAGTGGCAACCAAGATCATTCCTTTGCCCCTTGGGGTAGGCAGGACTGAAGAAGTTGCTGATTCTGGTCTCAAAAAAAAAAAAAAAAATCATGACTTCATAAAAAGTCATGTTAGATTTCCTGTGAAAGGAGGTTTGGAGTTCTGAGGGAAGAGCACCAGCATCTGAGTTAATAGACCTAGAAGATGGGGCCAGCTTTGCTACCAACTGGGGGAATGACCTTAGAAAGGTGCTTATCTGCTCTGGACCTCAGTTTTGTTACCTGGAAAAATGAGCGAATTAGGCTAGCCAACTTCTAAGATTTGGTTCCTTTTAGCTATTACGTTCTTTGAGCCTCTAAAAACAGAATGCCTTGTGTGCCTTCTTACAGTGAGCCAGAACTTTTTTTCAGGAATCATTATCTGGCCTTCCTGAAAACTAGTGAAAATGAAAGTTTGAGAAGACCAGGGAACAAGAGCTGCCTGATGAAATGGGACAGAAGATAAAAGTACAGGGATACGAAACTTGGGGGAAACTAGGAAATCTGTGGTCCCTAATAAAGTTAGAATAGGACTTGGAAGGTGTTGTTAAAGTCTGGAAGATTTGTGGTACTAAATTGGATAGACTTGAGGGGAAAATTCACAGAAGTTCTGGAAAAAAATCAAAGAAGGACCTTAAGAGATCACCTTGCCTTTTCCTCTTAATTCCAAATAGGATGTCTCTTAAGGTAGTAAAGTTAGGTTGAGCATCTTTCCCATTTTCATTGGTTTCTGGGGAAGGTGGTTCCATGAGTTCAATAGTTACAAATCCTTTGGGATACCGTTAAAACCATTTTATTGTCTTTCTATTCTGATTTCAGCGTAGGCCCTCAAAGTCACTAGTATCCCTCTCTCATCTTTATTGACTTCTTCAATTTTCCTCCTCATTTTAAAGAACAGCAAACTATGACATGAATGTGTGAGAAAGGGGCTTTAAAAAGTTAGAGTGAAATAATTTCAGAGTCTTGATTTCCAGCCCTTTTGTTCCTTTCTCTTCAGTATTTGGGAACAGCTACTACAAAATGGTGTAATGGGATCCATAGCCACCAGTCTTGGCCTGGCCTCAGATCACAGAGAGAACCAATCTAGTGGTCCTCCAAGTGATGAACTATGACCTGTGGCACTTGGCAGTTAATTGGTTGGGCTGCAAATATTTATCAGAGGAGTCCATGCTCAGCTTAGTTCTTGGTGTTCTGGTAGATAATATACAAGAATGTAGAGCTTACATTCTTGTTGGGAAATGTTATTAATGAAACAGCACAAAACCATGAAAAGATAGTACATAATTGCAGAATCTTTATGTACACCAAAAGTACCTTTAGAGAAGAATGGAAGGTTGGTGCTAATAAGAATAGCCAGGAGGAGTAGTTAGAAATTATTCAGGTAGAAGAAAGAGAGGAGGCCATTTCAGACAAGGGGAGCAACATAAGCAAAGGTTCTGAAGTGGAACCAAGCATGGTGTGTTCTCAAAATGTTGAGATTGTTGGTCTTTGTAGAGCAGAGAGGAGTTCGGTTGCTAACATGGGTAGGGTGGGGGCATAAAGGTATTCAGACTGTATGTGGTAGGAAGAAGGGAGCCAATGAAGGTTTATGTATTATATGGTGATAAAAATAGTGTTCGTAGAGAGAACGCTGATGTTAATATGTAAATTGAAAGAGAGCTTGGGGTCAGAAAGGCTAGGAGTTTTTGTAGCAATCTTGGCAAAAGTTAATGAGTTTCTGAATTGGTGGGTATGGTGGAAACAAAAAGGAGGGGCAGGATTCAAAACACATTTTGGAAGGAGAAATCAGCAAGGGATTTTAAGGTTAAATCCAATTTTATTCCCAGTGTTTGAGACTGGTTGACCAGGAGAAGGGTAGTGCTATTGATAGAATAGGACCTTCATTAAGTCATTTTTGTCTGCCATTGGTATCCAGCAATTCACTGAATACAGCATATTGATAAGCATAGGTCTTATCTTCCTAAGACCTTTAGTTTAGGCCATTTCTACCTAATAGTTTTAGAGTTCTTCAGTGCAGCTTTTTAAAAAGAAGAAAGGAGAATCAGTTCTGGGAGATCCCTTAGGAAATTGGTCTTGATTTGAGGAGATTAGCATATATTTTATGGATCCTGATTAATCAGTCATACCCCGTTCCCACATAGCAGACTGGGCTCCAGGGCTAGAGGGCCATCTATGTAGAAACCATTCTAGCAGTATGATAGAATATAGGACTTTAAGCGAGAAGATCATTGTGTGAACCCCAGCTCAGTGGCTAGCTGTGTGATCAGGATGATTTGTGTAAAAGCATTTTGTGAATTCTGTAGTGCCAAACATATGGCGAGTGTTGTTAAAGCATTTGGTTTGGCAAGAACCCCATATTGGCCTGAACTCTCAGCTGCCGCTGGGAGACCCACACTTAGGTTACCCTCAGTCTTAATGCTGATTCTCAACTAAGGACTGGCAGGCATGGCTATAGGGGCGTACTGAACAAACAAGGATGGTAGTTAAAAATCAGGTGCCTAGGATCACATCCTAAGACAGATCCTTCTTTGCTGGAAACCCACAATGTCTTTTCTTTTAGCCCAAGTTCCCCAGCTTGGGATTCAGGACTTCTTTCTTCAGTTTAGCCCACATCTAACTAATTGTAGGTCTTTTTGCTATACCCTGCTACTCTGCTTCAGGTAGACCAGCCTGTTTCCTGGGCCCACATCACTCAGTGTTCTCTGCCTCCCCCCAACTCCATTACTTTTATTTCCTTCAAGGAAGCCTTTTCTGGTTAGCGCCATCAGACCCTACACATGTATGTTGTTCAACATTCCTTTTGCACATACGTATATCACTTTGACTTTATTGTCTTTTATTTGTGTAAAAGTTCTAGCAGAATACCTAGCACATGGTATACTATTATAAATAAATGTTGGTGCTATTGTGTTTTATCCTGTTACTCAGGGTTCAAGAGCAGTGTCTCTTCATTTTTCTGGGTTGTCTTCTAGTGCTCAGTTTAGTTCTCTTTTTACAAGGTATACTCCTTACCTGCTGTTTCCTGACTTGAACTGTAGCTCATTCTTGACGTTGCTGATTCCCTCCATGCCTAGCCAAGGGATCTCAGGAAAGCAACTCTAAATGCTGCTGCCAGGAGCTAAGACCAAGAATTCCCCTTGTTCTTACTGGGTACTGGGTCTTGGGCACTTGGTGTTTCTTCTAGGGACAGAGCAGCCTTGTTGGAGTTGCTTGCCTTCGGCTTCTCAGAGTTCTGGGATTTCCCCATTGGCGGCTTGGTTTCCGGGCTGCAGGGGTCTGATGGGCACAGGGCCTACCCTGCTATTGTCCTGCCTGCCCCAGGCTGGCCCCATTCATTTCCCAGAGCAGGGCCCTCAGAAGCTTCTCCCCAAGAGACTGCTGCTGCAGAGAAAGGCCACTGTTGTTCGGGGGGGAGGTGGCTGGAGAGAGTGTAGTAAATAGCTATGTGAATGGGACCTTGTATGAGGCTAGAACCGCAGACCCTCTTCTCAGAGCCCTAGGGACAGAGGAAAGAACCAACAGGGTTTCAGGTTTAGGAACATTCATGATATCCCTCAAATAAGAAGCTTGGTTCATTTAACAAATCTTCACAAGCCACGGTGCTAGGCACTGGGGGGTCAATGTGACTACATTGCATACCCTGCCCTCAAGGAGCTTATGGTTTCGTGGAGGGAGATGTTAGGATGACGTTATGTGATAGCACCCAAACTTACTCATGTGATAAGTCGAAGCACTGGGAGGGACTACCTAAAGGTAGTTTCCTGGATGAAAGGACCTTTAAATTGAGGTCAAAAAATGAGAGCCAGCCAGGAGAGAGGGAAAATCTGAGCAGAGGGAACAGGACATACAGAAGCCTCAAGGCAAGAAAAAGCATGGTGTTATGGGAATTGAATGTAGCTATGATCCATAGTGATGCCATAGAACAATTAATTAAATGAAAATGGAGAAAACGAAAATAGGTAGGAGCCAGGGCCTGAGGACCATGTAATCCTCTGTGTTAGGGGTTTTGGACTTCATCCCAAGGGCAATGGAAGACCGTTGTGAGATTTTAAGTAGGGATGACATGATCAGATATGCTTTTACAAAAACAAGATCAGGTTGGCTACAGCATGAACTGGATTAAAAGAATCAAGGAGTGGAGAGAGGGAAGATGGGTTGGGAGACCATTGCAGTAACTTGGATAAGAGGTGAGCGTGGCTCCTGCTATGGAAATGACATCAGAGATGGAGAAGAATGAGGGATCTGAGATTCCATAGTTGACTTCATGGGGGAGGAGAGTGTGGGGCAGGGATGACACCATTATTCTTGGCTTGGGCTCCTGGGTAGTACTATTCAACGAAGAAAGGAACTCTAGGGGAAGAGTATGATTGAGCGGGGAGGGGGATGGGTCAACATCCCTTTTGGACATATTGAGTTTGAGGTGCCTGTGGGAGATCCAAGGGAAGATGTTCAACAGGCAGCTGAATCGAGGTGTGGAGGTCAGGAGGATATTCTGGGATTGGCGGGTCGTCATCATGTAGACAGAGCAGTGGAAGCATGAGACTATCCAGGGGCAGTGTGCAGGGAAAAGGGCCTTGGACAGAACCCTGAGAGGTGACACATTTAAAGGCGAGGCAAAGGAAAAGGAGCCTGCAGAAGAGACTGGCAAGGAAACAGAAGGATCCAGGGCAGTGTGGGATCTCCGAAATGAAGGGAGGGGTGGTCAGCAGGGTCATACATTCCCAAGAGGTCAAGGACGAAAAGGACAGAGGGACATCTGGAAATAGTAACTAGGAGGATGTTCATGGCCTTGATGAGTGATTTCTGGGCAGTGGTGAGGGCAGGAACCAGTTTGCAGTGGATCAAAGTAGAAAGAGGAGGCGAGGAAATAATGGTAGATAGTCTAATCAATTCTTTTATGAAGTTTGGTCAGAAAGGAGAAAAATTGTAGCTCCTGGTCCCTGTCAATAGGACTTTATTTATTGATAACCGAGGTCAAAGGTTATCAATCTTTAGCATACATCAGAATCAGCTGGAGAGCTTGTTAAACTATTATACAAATCACTGGGTGCTACCCCCAAAATTTCTGACTTAGTGAGTTTGGGTTGAGGTTGGGGCCTCAGAATTTTCATTTTTGACATCTTGTCAGGTGATGCTGACACTAGCATTCTATACTTTGGGAGCCACTGCCTTATGACATCTGTGCTCTTAATTAGCTCTCTCCTCCTGTTCTTGTAACAGAAGTTTTATCATTAACTATTCCAAAACTTATTTATCAGTGGTTCCACTCTGTTATGAATTTCTTCAGTGGATTGTGAACACCCTGGGCCAAGGACTGGTCACTTTGTAAGCTTAACACCTCACCTAGTACCTGCCACACAGTAGACATTCCATAAATGTTGGTTAAAAAAATTGAACTGAACTGGGTAAGCTAACTAAAGCAGAATTTCTGGGCTCCTCATCTGTGAAACCTTGCTTAGCGTTTTCTGTCTACCTCTGGCATAGGTGCAAATAAATCCTATCTACTAGAGTTCTTTAAGGATGGTGGGTTTATAGGATTTTCTGTAATTTCAAAATTAAAGCCCACAAAAGTCAGAAAGCAAATCTTATAGAAATGTCAAAGCTTATAGTAAATGTCAAATATACATAATTTCAATAATTCAGTTTTGGATTAAGTGAGAGAATAAATTTCCTAAAATAGTTCCCCACGCTGATCTCAGGTTCTGAATTTTCCAGTGGGCAGGATCCTTGGAATGTCATTGATTCCTTTTAGAATGTTGTTGGAGTTCTGAAAATGTGGTTCCTGCACCGAAAGACCTTACATCTCTAGAACATACTTCCACAGGGTGGTCTGGTCAGTCATTCTTCCTTTCTTTTTTTTTTTTTCCCCTTTTTTTTTTTTTTTTTTTTTTTTCACTATTTCCCAAATGCCTATAGTGGAAGCAATGGTCGGTCATTCTTGCTGCAGCCCATACCACCACTCATGGCTTCTCTGCTCAAGGGGTGGGAGAAGGGGATCCCAAGCTGTTCCGGGGTTCTATCCAGGGCCTTTGTCACTTCCCTGGAAATTAGGTTAAGGGACCTCACAACTGGGATTTCCAAGAGTCCCCAGACTTCACTCTTTTCCTCCTCTTCTGCTTTTCTTTTGCACTGTCCATCAGGGAGTTGTTTCTCATCATTTCCAGGTTCTCCGGGCCAGTGGCCCCAAGTCTGAGCTGAAGGGGTGTGAGTCAGGGGATAATGGTAGGTACAGGACAAAGCCTGGCAGTTCCTATGCCAGAGGGTTTCCTAAATATCACTTCAGGCTATAGGATCATTTGATTAAGCAACCAGAAACCCAGAAGAAATCCTAGTTCTCTTAGCTCAGCCTAACCTAGGGCTAATAGCTATACTTCTGCTTTAGCTCACTCCTGGAGACACATCCTTTTACTAGTCCTGAACTTGAAACCTGGCAGGTCAAGAAAGGACTGGGCAAGGCATAGGGCGAGAGACTGTTCCCTTGTTAAGATTCTGCTTCCCGTATGTTGGTCTGGCATATGGGAATTTTATTCATTCAACACATTTAATAAATACATACCAAATGTTAGCATTCTAGACGCTGGGAATACACTGGAACTTAATGTTCTGTTGAAGAAAAATAAGCAAGAAGTATATAACAGTAGTAGTAGTAGTAGTAGTAGTAGTAGTAGTAGTAGTAGTAGTAGTAATGATCCAAAGCATAAATGAATTTAGTAAGAGCTGAGTTCATAACTGCTATGGAAGAGGCAGGAGGGGAGATGTGACCAGATTAAAGGAAAGACTAGAGTCAAGAGGAGAAGTTAGTTTTTAAAGTAGGGGAAGACACGATTCATGGGGAGAGAAGGATGGAAGCTTCAGGACCAAGGTAAGAGTGCAGTAGTGACGGTGCTCCTTTGTATTTCTGTAGTACAATATGTAGTTGGTAAAGTGGTTTTTTGGCTGTTATCTCATTGAGGTAGTCCAGGGCAAGGATTTTCATTCCCATTTTATGGATGGGGAAACAAGCTCAGGGAGGCTTTAGTGATTTGCCTAAGGTAAACTAAGAGGTGATGGAGTTGGGATTTTTTTTAACCACTGTGCCTGCTGAGCCCTAGCCCAGTGCTATTTCTGTTTTCCTGTACCCCTGGCAAGTGGTGAAATGTGTAAGTCTTGTGAGGGAGCCCAGGCATCAGGTTTGCTTGACAGTAGTGAAAGGTGACCTCTAGGAAAGGGATAGGTAAATCAGGAATCAAGTCTCCTGACTTTTTCTGTCTCCTCCCAATAAAGACTCCTTGACAATGGCCCTGAGGTTTGCATTCACTATCCAAGAAGAGGATAATTCCCTCTCTCTTTTGCTTCCTCTTTGGTTAATGGTGGGGAAAGAGTGACACTCTGAGGTCTGGTATGTTTCATTGAGATTGGGAAAAATAAAATCTCAGAAGTGACTCAGCACTCTTACCATTAAGCAGTGTGGCATCTTTAAGCTACTCAGTGGCCCTATCTTTGTGTATGCTATGGTACCTGGGACCATGTAGTGAATGGATGCTCACTGGAGTTTTATTGGAAAACAGATACCATTTTTTAGTTAACAGCTTTATTGAGATATAATTCATGTACCGTAAAATTTAGCAATTTGGACCAGACACAATGGCTCATGCTCATGCCTGTTATCTCAGCACTTTCGTGAGGCTGAGGCATGAGGATCAGTTGAGGCCAAGAGTTCAAGACCAGCCTGGGAAACATAGCAAGACCCTGTCTCTACAAAAAATATAAAATTCACTGCTTTAGAGTATACAGTTCAGTGATTTTTATTATATTCACAGAGTTGTGCAGCCATCATCACTATCTAATTCTAGAACATTTTAATCACCCAGAAAGAAACCTCAGGCCTATTAGCAGTCATTCCTCATTGTCTCCTTCCCCCAGCCCCTGCAAACCACTCATCTACTTTCTGTCTCCGTGGGTTTGCCTATTCTGGACATTTGATACAATATGAGGATTATTGTGTCTGCCTTCCTTCACTTAGCATGATATTTTAAAGATTTAACTGTGTTGTAGCATGTGTCAGTACTTCATTCTTATGGTTGAATAATATTCCATTGTGTGGATGTACCACCTTTTGTTGATCCATTTATCAGTTCATGAACATTAAGCTGTTTCCACTTTTTAGCTATTATGAATAATGCTGCTAATGAACATTTGTGTACAAGTTTTTGTATGGACATATGTTTTTATTTCTCTTGGGTATATACCTAGGAGGGGTATTGCTGATTGCAACTCCATGGTTAGCATTTTAAGGAACTGCCAAACTGTTCTTCAGAGTGGCTGCGCCATTTTACATTCCCACCAGCAGTCTGTGAGGGTCCAGTTTATCCACATCTTTGCCAACACTCGTTATTGTCTTTTCTTTTTGATTATACCAGCCTTGTGGGTGTGAAGTGGTATTTCATGGTGGTTTGATTTATATTTCCTTAATGACCAAAGATGTTGAAATATTTTTATGTGTTTATTGGCTATTTCTTTGGAGAAGTGTCAGTTCAAATCCTTTGCCCTTTTTAAATTTAGGTTATTTGTATTTTTATTGTTGAGGAATGAATACAATTTTAAGCTAAGTCACTTAACCTGTCTTAGCCTCAATTTCATCAGTTGTAAACTGGGAAAGCTGGATTTCATCTCTGGGATCCATTCATCTCTAATATCACTAAATCTGGTAATTTGGTCACCTTTAAGGTTCTGCTCAACACCATGTTGCAGTACATTCTAGTTAGGAATGTGACTTTTGTGTCCAGTCAACCTAGGTTTCCTGTAACTTAACCCTTCTAAGCCTGATTTTCCCTTTCAAAAATGAGAAAAATAGTATTTCTTTCACAGTGTTCTGTGAAAAGATTAAATAAAGATTAAATAAAAATAATGCATGTGAAGTGCTTAGCAAAATACCTGATGTAGTTAAGAATTCAATAAATGTCGCCTGTTTACATAATATCATTACCTCATATCTTGTAGTGGTGGATGAGCCAAGTCCCCATCCCCTGGATATGACGTTCCTGTCCTGATCTTAGAGCCTCTGCACAGATCAGTATTGTTCAAGTTATCCATTGCTGCATAACAAACTGCCCAAACAGGGGCTTAACATAAAACCATTTATTTTGTTCACGATTCTGGGGGTTGATTGGGTTAAGCCAAGCAGTTGTTTTCAATTGAGGTCTCTTGTGTAGTTGCAGTCATGTAGGAATAGGGCTGGGCTTCAAAGGCTTCTTCATTCTTACCTATCTTGGGAGGACTCAAACAGCTGGGGCTTGAAACAACTGGAGCTCCTCAGGGATCTCTCTTCCTCCTGCTCCCTCCACCTTTCTTTGGAATCTCCAGATTATCTTTCTACACATGGTGACCTCAGAATAGCTGACTTCTTACAAGGTGATTGAAGGTTCCTAGAGGAAGCATCCCAAAACATTTGCAGAGGTGATGAGCTAGCCTCAGGAGTTCATTAGTTGAGGAAGTCACAAAAGCCTGCCGAGGAACAGCAGAGGGGATATAGACTCCACCTCTTTTTTTTTTTTTTTTTTTTGAGTCAAGAGTCTTGCTCTGTTGCCTGGGCTAGAGTGCCGTGGCATCAGGCTAGCTCACAGCAACCTCTAACTCTTAGGCTCAAGCAATCCTTCTGCTTCAGCCTCCCAAGTAGACTGTAGTCATGTGCCACCATGCCCGGCTAATTTTTTCTATATATTTTTAGCTGTCCAGCTAATTTCTTTTTATTTTTAGTAGAGACGGGTTCTTACTCTTGCTCAGGCTAGTCTTGAACTCCTGACCTTGAGCGATCCTCCCGCCTCGGCCTCCCAGAGTGCTAGGATTACAGGCGTGAGCCACTGCGCCCGACCATACCTTCCAGTCTTTGTTGAAGGAATTGAACTCAGATGAAATCTCTTTCTTCTATAATTCTAGCCTCCCCTTCTCTATAACAGCCATCTTGGTGATATGAGACTCTGAGCTTTGCTTTCCTCCCAAGGTCTTGCCTCTGCTGCTTTGATTATTTGCATCAGAGATTGTGTGGCTAGGGAGCCCTGTGAGCTCGGTTACTTTGGAAAAGTGCACTCCTGATAGGGGAAGTTGTGTGTGTGTGTGTGTGTGTGCATGTATGTTCCAGGAGGCAGGTCTGCAAAATAGTGCTTAATAGAATAGGAAGCACAGAATGAGCAAAAGGATGGGAAGATAGGTAGAGAAGGTAGAGAAAAGAATCTCCAAAAATGGTAACTTTAAAGTTGCCTTTTCTTCGATTGAGGAGAGTACAGGCAAATGTAAAACTGATGCTTTCTTTGCATCTGACCCTGCTGGTGATCTGCCACCGCCTGATTGATACTTATGTCATCAGGGGCTCTTCACTGAGAGTCTGGTTCATTTTATTTCCTGTCTTGATGATCAAATACTTCGCGTTATTAGGGTGCTGTTGCAAGAACTAGGATAAAAACCAGGCAAAGGATAAGAATATCCACTTAATATAATCATCCTGCAGTACTGAACATTATACAGTGCTCTCATTCTTCAAAGGCTTTCCATCTATTGTTATAGTTTATCCTCACCATATACTTGTGGGGAAGAGCCTGGGGGATGGTAAGGGGCACATCTCTCCCCAGATGACTTAGTTTCCCTTTCCTCCTCTCCTTCCTTGTGCCTGGATTCCCCTGTGACACACTGTTTTGACAGCTCTTTCCAGCTTTTGGATTTGACCCCTTCTGATACAATTTAGCTCCTCTATCTTTCCTCCCATGAATTGAGTGCCTTCCCTCCCTGCTAGTAATTAACAGGGGAGCCTGCTCATCTGTGTGGCTTCCCGGTCTGTCATCATCAGTCTCATGGTGAGCCTTCTATATGACAGCTACAGATTAGAAAATAAATTGTCTAGGGCAGAAAGATTACCCACTCAGAGGCTAGGAACCCACAGGTTCAGGAAGATGGGGAGGAATGGTGAGGAGGGAAGAATGAGGTAACTAGCTGGCAGCATGAATCCTGGAATCCGAGGTCTTTTTTCCCTGTCTGCCAGACTTATATCCCATCTCATTTCAGCTACCTCCATCTTATTCAACACTTGCCCTGTATTGTGTGTGCTCATTTATTCTCTATATGCATTGGGGAAGTTGATGGAGACAAGTGGTCCTGCCTTTAGGGAATGTAAAGTCTTGTTGGCAAGTCACCTGCAAAAGACCTAAGAACCTTTAAGCAGCCAGTGCTTCGCTTGAAGGGCAGAGTAAAGTCACCTCAGCCCACACCCAGAGTGCTTGCTGTCTGTACTGTCAGTTTGGTGAAGGTAAGGGATCTCCCCTTTTTCCTGATTTTACTTTCAAGTCAATTGCCAGTAATTGACTTCAGCAAGCAATGTTCATCGATCCTAAGTTGATGTGCCATCATTGTGCTAGAGGTTATGGGGATTTAATATTTATAAGCATATAATTAATATGCTTATATATACTCAAAAAATAGGAAAGGAATAGTCACTTAGGATGCCACAGGAATGGTATATCTAACACACTTTTAAAAGGTTTTCTCTGGTATTAAGAATAGATAAGGGGTTCAAGAGAAAAAAAGAGAGAATTACTAAGCTGTTGCAGTAATTTAGACAAGAGGTGATGGGCATAATTACTGAGTTAAAAATCTCTGTTGTTTTGACTATGGCACAGATACAACCTTTATAAACTATGGAATAAGATAGGTTTCTGTGGGGTTTTGCTTCCGTCCCCCATGTATTTTATCTTTGATATGTCTGTATTGGTCAAAGATGAAAAGGTAATTATTATAAACGTACCCTAAAGTCAAGAGATAAATACATTAAAATGTAAAATACATGGCAAGCTGGGCACCTCCTATTCCTGCAAACGAGTTTTTTAAGGATTAGTGAATTGGCTGATTTAATTGCTATTTCATCTAACCTTCATGACTTCACAGTCCACAGCCATTTATTTTGTATCATAATAATCCCTTGTGTATGTGCAACACTTTGCAGTTTTATAGTGTTTCCACATGCATTCTTTTTTTATAACAGCTTTATTGAGATATAATTCATATGCCATAAGATTTATCCTTAAGGTTGTACAATCTTCACCACTGTCTAATTCCAGACATTTTCATCACCCTAAAAAGAAACCTCAGGCCCATTAGCAGTCACATCCCTTACCCCCATCCCTCTGACCCCGACCCCCCGTCCCCACAGGCAACCACTAGTCTACTTTCTGTCTGTATGGATTTGCCTATTGGGGGCATTTCATATAAACGGAATTATACAATATGTGGCCTTTTGTGTGTGGCTTCTTTCACTCAGCGTATTTTTAAGGTTCATTGTGTTGTAGCATGTATCAATCCTTCATTCTTTTATTGCCAATTAATATTAGATTGTGTGGATATACCACCTTTTGCATATCTATTAGTGGATGGACATTTGTTGTTTCTACTTTTTGGCTGTTATGAACAATGCTGCAATGAACATTCATGTATAAGTTTTGTGTGGAAATATGTTTTCATTTCTCTTGGGTGTATGTCTAAGAAGGGACTTGCTGGATAATATGGTAAGCTCTGCGTTTAGCATTTTGAGGAACTATGAAACTGTTTTCCAAAGTGGTTGCACCATTTTAAATTTCTACCAGCAATCTATGAGAGTTCCCATTTTTCCATATCCTCTCCCACACTTGTTATTATCTGTCATTTTTTAGTTATAGCCAAATAGTGGGAATATAGTGGTATCTCATTGCAGTTTTGATTTGCATTTCCTTAATGACTAATGATGTGCAGCATCTTTTCATTTGCTTATTGGCCATTTGTGTATGTTCTTTAGAGAAAACCTTTGCCCATTTTTTTATTTGGGTTATTCATCCTTTTGTTGTTGAGTTTTAAGAGTTCTTAGATACTAGACCATTGTCAGATATAAGATTGGCAAATAATTTCTCCCATTCTGTGGATTGTCTTTTCACTTTTTTGATGGTGTTCTTTGACATACAAAGGTTTTTAATTTTAATGATGTCCAATTTGTTTTTTTTTCTTTTGTTGCTGTGCTTTTGGTGTCATGTCTGAGAAACCATTGCCTAACTCAGGGTCACCAAAATTAACTGCATGTCTCAAACTCAAACTCCTGGCCTCAAGTGATCCTCCCGCCTCAGCCTCCTAGAGTGGTGGGATTACAGGTGTGAGCCACCTGACCCGACCAAACTCCCATGTTTCTTCTAAGAGTTTTGTAATTTTAATTCTTACAGTCTTGGATCCATTTTGAGTTAATTTTTATGTATGGTGTGAGGTAGGGGTCCAACTTCATACTTTTGCTTATGGAGATCTGGTTGTCCCAGCACCATTTGTTGAAAGACTATCTCCATTGAATTGTCTTAGTGCCCTTGTTCAAACTCAGTGGACCCATAAACGTGAGGGTTTATTTCTGGGTTCTCAGTTCTATCTCATTGATCTATATATCTGTCATTATGCCAGTACCACATTGTACCTTTGTAGTAGGTTTTGAAATCAGAAAGTATGAGTTCTCCAACTTTTGAGTTTTTCTCAAGATTCTTTTGTCTATTCTGGGTCACTTATATTGACATATGAATTTTAGGATCAGCTTGCCAATTTCTATAAAAAAGCCAACAGGAATTTTGATAGGGATTGCATTGAATCTGTAGATAAATTTGCAAAATATTAATATTACCACCTAAACAATATTAAACCTTCCAATCCATAAACATGGATTTTTTCCGTTTATTTAGGTCTTTCTGTCTTTCTTTTTAGTTTTCAGTGTACAAGTCTTCTACTTGTTTTGTCACATTTATTCCTAGGTATTTTATTTCTTTATTGCTGTTATAAATGGAATCTTTTCTTAATTTCATTCGTATTTTTCACTAATTTTCTAATGTATAGAAATTGATTTCTGTATGTTCTTGTATCTTGCAACCTTGCTGAACTTGTTTATTAATTCTAATAGGTTTTTTTGTGTGGATTCCTCAGATTTTTTATGTGCAAGATCATGTCATATGTAAATAGAAATAAATTTCTCTTCCTCCTTTCTAATCTGGATGGCTTTTCTTTCTTTTTCTTATTTAATTTCCCTGCCTAGAATCTCCATTACAGTGTTGAATAGAAATAACTAAGAGTGGCCACCCTTATTTTATTCCCGATCTTAGAGGGAAAGCATTCAGTTTTCCACCATTAAGTGTGGTGCTAACTTTGGGTTTTTTATAGATGGTCTTCATCAGGTAGAAAAAGAAATCCTTTCTATTCGTAGTTTGTTGAGTGTTTTTATTATAAAAGGGTGTTGGATTTTTTGCATCTATTGGAATGATCTGGAGTGCAAGACTTTTGATTTAGTCTAACTTTCCACTGCTTTACTTTCCCCCTCTTTTTAGTTGATTTCATTTATTTGGACTTTCCTTTTTTGAAACACCATCATTACTGTCTTCGATTGAAAACTCCCAGAGGGTAATCTTATTAATGCTCTCATCACATGGCCACACTGTTAGGACTTAATATTGAATGCATTTTGGGTGATAATGAAATTTATATCCTTGATGGTTATTAATTTGATTTTAAACATCTTCTTGTCATTGTCTCTTTTTTGAATTAGGAGCATTACAGGGAAAGGATATATATGTGATTCTGCTTTCTTTCTTGGTGCTCAGCATTTGCTGTGCCGAAATAAATACTTGATAAAGGCTTAAGGATTGAAGGACACATCTTTATATTGCCCACCTGAAAGCATCTGAGGACAGGATATTTTGCTGGCCAGGCATTTATCTGGTCTGAAATCCCAGTGTTCTTCTCCTGAATAACTCTCTTCAACATGGACCATGTAACCTCTCACACCTCTTTCCCTCCTTCCTACATAGCAGCTGGCTTGTCAGAGACTATCATTGCTGAGAATTTACTGACAGAATCTCAGCATTAAATTTTTTGCTTTCTCTACCTTTTCTGGTGTATGCACAGGCAGGCTATTACACAGTTCACATTCAGATACCCAGAAAAGCTCTTTAGGGCAGCTTGGAAGAGTGAGTGGGGAGCACATAGGCAGACATTACCTGTAAGTATATAACACCAGTGAATATATATGAATGCTTTTGAATTCTTAGTGTTTGCATGTAACTCAATTGCTTTATCAATATCAGCATTGTAATTTGTCCTTGCCATCTGTGATCTCCTTGGCTCCTGGTCTAGTATATAATAGAAAAATAAATGACAGATCATTTTAATGTTAGTCAAAGCCTGGCATCCTAAGAATATGTCTGCTGCAAAACAAAACCACATACTGTATTACAAAGGCAAAAATTGGACTTTTCAAAAATTACCTGTTTTTGTTGATTATTTGTGTTGCCTCTCTGTTAATTTTAGTGTTTGAAACTTGCCTATACATTAATTGATTAATCTTATGTATGTACAAAAAGATAAAATGCAAGAGTGTATGTACATACTGTGATTTTCCTCCATTTTAAATTCAAAGGCCATTGCCTCATTTTATGATCTAGCATTTCTATGACCTGGACAATAAACAATGTCTTAGGACAGACTTATATTACCAGTAAATAGAGTGTATGTCTGCATCTCTATAATTGAGGAAGACAACGTTTAGTTTCTAATATGGGCTCCGAATAATTTTTTTCCTTACTGCTCTTCTTTTCTTTTAATAGCTTTATTAAGATATATTTGATGTAAAATAAACATGCACATTTACAGTATATAATTTGATGTGTTTTGACATTTGTGTATATCTATGATACTATCCCCACAATCAAGATAAAGAAAATACCTAGCACCCGCAAAAGTTTTCTTATGCCCCTTTGTAATGCTTCCCTCTCTTCTGCCCCATCCCCAGGCAACTACTTAACCTCCTTTCTGTTACAATAGATTAGTTCACATTTTCTACAATTCTCTATAAATGGAATCATCATATACTATATACCCATTTCTTATCTGACTTTTTTCACTCAGCATAGTTATTTTGAGGTTAATCCATGTTGCATTGGTAGTGTATTCTTTTTCATTGCTGAGTAGTATTTCATTTTATGGATAAATTTGTGTATCCATTCACCTGTCATGGACATTTGGGCTACTACAAATAAAGCTGCTACGAACATTCCTGTACAGGTCTTTATATAGGCATGTGTTTTCATTTTTTTGGTGTAAATCCTAGGAGAAGACTGGCTGGGTCATATGATAGGAGTGTGTTTAATGTCATAAGAAGATGCCAGCCAGATTGTTTTCAGAAGTGGTTTTATAATTTTACATTTCTCCTAGTAATGTATGAGCATTCCAGTTCTGTATCCTGTCCAACTCTTGATATGGTCAGTCTTTTAAATTATAATCATGTTAGTATGTGCATAGTAACATCTTTTTGTGGTTTTAATTTGCATTTCCCTGATAACTAATGATGGTGAACATTTTTTATGTGCCTATTTGCCACATATATGTGCTTTTTTGATGACGTGCTTGAGTATTTTTTTCCATTACAAAATTGGACATATTGCCCGGTATTAACCAAATTATTGAATTGTAAGGGTTCTTTACGTATTCTAGATGTAATTTCTTTGTCAGATATGTTTTTGCTGTTTTCTCCCAGTCTGTTTTGCTTTTTCTTCTTTGTAACAGTGTCTTTTAAAACTTGTTTAAATTTGCATACAGTAAAATACAGTGTCTTTGAAGAGTACAAGTTCTTAATTTCAGTAAAATCCAATATATCAGTTTTTTTCTTTTATAGTCTGTACTCTTTATATTTAATAAATAAATCTTTGCCAAATTCATAGTCTTTAAGGTTTTCTCCTATGTTTTCTTCTAGGCATTTTATTGTTGTAGCTCTTAATATTTAGATCTATGGTTTATTTTTAGTTTTTATATAGTGTATGAGAGAAGGGTTAATTTATTATTATTATTCGCTTATGAGATCCAGTTGTTCCAGCACCATTGCTAGAGGAAAGAGTATTCTTTTCTTGTTGAATTGCTTTGGCATCTTTGCTGAAAATCAGTTGATCCATGTATGTGTGATCTGGACTCGACTCTATTCCATTGATTGATGTCAGTAACACAATGCTTTTATCATTATGGCTTTCTAATACATCTTGAAATCAGATAATGTAAGTCTTCCAATGTTATTCTTTTTTCAGAATTGTTTTGGTTATTTTAGGTCTTTTTCATTTTCATTTAAATTTTAGAATTAGCTTGTCAGTTTCTATAAAAATGCCTTCTAGAATTATGATTGGAATTGTGTTGAAATCATAGATCAGTTTGGAGAGAATTGGCACTTTAACAATATTCAATATTGTAATCTATGAACATGGTGTGTTTCTTCATTTATTTAGGTCTGTCTCTCATCAGTGTTTTATAGTTTTTAGTGTTCAGGTCTTACATATCTTTTATCAAATTTATTCCTAAGCATTTCATATTTTGATGCTATTTTAAATGGTACTATTTAAATATCAATTTTTAGTTATTTTTGTTATATATAAATATAGTTGATTTTTGTATATTGACTTTTTATCCTGTAACCTTGCTAAATTCACTTATTATTAATATTAATAGTTCTCATAGTTTTTTTGTTAATTCCCTAGGATTTTTTTTTTCCTCGAAAGACTGCTAGTTTTGATCCCTAGGATTTCTAGAATCAGCTTTTTAAATTCTAAGTCATGTTATCTGCAGATAATGACAGTTCTTTCTACCTTTTCATTTCCAATTTGTATATTTTATGAGTTTTGGAAAAAGTCAGGGTTTTGCTAGACCTGTGGAGCAGATATTGGATTCTCTCTCACTAGGAGTTCTTTAAAAATAAAAAGAAAGGAGACTATTAAATCCTTCTATCCATTTCTTTATTCATTCTGTGAACATTCAGTATCCAGTGTGTGTCAGAAATTAGTGACTAATGGAAGAGACAGATATATAAACAAGTAATTATAATTTAATTTAACAAGTAAGTATAATAAGCGCCATGGTAGTTATGATACAGAGTGGGCTGGGAACTTAGAGGCAGGACTGTTCAGAATCAGGGGAATGAGATGATATCTGCAGGCCCTGATGCCCTGGAAGCGTATGACTGACAGAGGAATACTTGGAAATCATTGATAGGAAAGTGTTTCCACTGAGCTGTCCAGAGAAATTCCACATTCTCCCCATCTTAATTGTCCATACTTACTTTATTATCATGGAGAGTCCGAAAGAAATACGTCTTTATCAACAGTTCTTTTTCTTCTTCCTGTTTGTTTTTTTTTTTCTTTTTAAAATCTTACATGGTATGGCAGCAGCCTTTGCTTCTAGCCTTAAATCTCCCTGATCTAAGGCCAGAAGCAGTGGCAGGTGTATTTAACATCATGTTAGTATAATACTAAATCATGCTGCTGTACTCATAAGAACCCTGTGAGTTGGGTACTATTGTCCCCATTTCAGCAGTGTTCTGTTTTGTTTTTTGGAAAGCACTTTAGCACGTATCCTCCTTTTTTTCCCTGATTGCAACCCTTGAGGTATTTGGACTTCTCCCACCATACACATTTTAAGGGGGAGACATGCTTTTGATTTTGTAGCCCTAGCATATTTTCCAAAATCTGGCTAGTGGGACATGCTAAGTAGACGTTAACGTGTGTGTTGGTATAATTTCTCTATATCCTGGTCATCATGCTTCGGGTTCCTCTCAATAATATAGGATTATTCCCATTTTACAGATAAGGAAATTTCTCCAGGTTACCAGAGAGTAAATTATAGTAGCTACTTTTTTTTTTTTTTTGGTAGAGAATTTAGTATTAATTTCCAGAGGGCAGGGACCAATATAGCAAAGTGACTGGCACATGGTGGGAATTCAGCAAATATTTTGACTGAGCAAATGAGTGTATCTGGCTCCCCATGGGAAACACAGCCATTACGCCAATTTGCCAAGAGTCTGGTGGCTCGTTTTCCGTTCAGTGCAGAAATGGTAAGAGGCACTGACCCGCATGTGCCCGTGCTGCATGTGGTAAGGCCTCTAGGATCTTAACAACTGTTAGCAGACGCACACTGCACGTTACTGAGTGCCTAGAGTGCACGTGTGGCACTAGGCCTTTGGGCTGCAAAGACGGATTAGGTCATCCCTGTCTCAAGTAGCTCACAGACTATTAAATAGGTGACCAGTGTGCAAGATGAATGCAGTAGTGGGGACTTGCACTGTGAATTAGGGGCACGGGGACAAGATACTAACCCAGCCAGGGGAGGAGAGTAGGGTTGCTTGTTTGTTTAATAAAACTAGTGTAGTACTTGCTGTGTATCAGGCACTGTTCTAAGCACTTAACTCCTTTAATCCTCATAACAACCTGTGGTACTGTTAGTGTCCCCATTTTGCAGCTGAGGGTAATGAGACATAGAGAGTTAAGTACCTTACCCAAGGCCACACAGCTGGTAAGTAGTGGAACTAAGATTCAAATCCAGACAGTCTGTGCTCTTAACCAGTATACCATGCAATCTCTTGGAATTCCCGAAGTAGACAAAAATTGAAAAATATAAACATTTGTATCAAATTGATAGGAGTTATCGTTTAACTGGCTGTATGGCCAGAGAAGAGAAAGAGTCTAGATTAATTGCCAGAGTGTCTACCTTGGGTGAGAGAATACAGGACGAGGACTGAGGTGGGGTGAGTGGAGATGAGTTTTTCAATGCACTGAGTCTGAGCATCTATAGGTCAGGATGGCCCCCAGAAGGTTATATATGGGAGTCTGAAACCTGAGAGAAACTAAGGGCTGAAGACAAGGTGTGAGAGTCAGCAGTGTTATGAGTTGGTTAAAATGAGAGTGGACATTGTTTCCTAAGAAGGGACTGTAGGATAAGAGTAGCAAGCCCAAAAGTGAGAGGAGCCAACATTGTTGGATGCAGAGAGAGGTCCAGTAAGATGAGATCTGGAAAAGAAAATTCTTGAAATTTTCAGTTGAGGGGTTACTGATAATCTTACTGAAAACAGTCTCGTTAGAGTTCTAGAGGCGGAAGCCATATTGCAGTGGGTTGAGAGTAAGTGGGAGGTGAAAAAATGGCGACAGTAGATGTAGACTACTGTTTCTGGAAGTCCAGATGAAGAGAAGAGAGAAGAGATTGATTGGTAATAGCTGGAGGGGCTTGCTGGGTCAAGGAAATGTTTTTTCCTCAAGTTAAGAGAGATTTGGGTAAATTTATGGGCTGAGGAAGTAGAGCCAATAGAATTGGAGGGATCTTGAAGATTTAGGAGACGAGGGTTTCTAAAGGAAGCAGAGGGTAATAGGGTTAGGGACCTGAGTGGGATTTGACCTTGAACTAGAGGGAAAAAGCTAAGATGAGTATGAATGTAGAATGAGGAGTTTGCAGATAGAAGTAGGAAATTGAAGAAGAAAAAAGCATAAATACTGGGTGCAGTTATTTTTGTGAACTAGGAGGCAAGACAATCTAATGATAGAGGGCAGGCTTTAAATATGGAAGTAGAGGAAGTTGAGGAACGCTGTAAAGTTTTGCAGTAGTGATGGGAGGTTGTGGAAAAGAAAAATTGACCAAGACTAATAAAACCCTGACTAGAGGCACTGAAGGCCTGACCAAGGCTGGAGACTTTGAATTTGCACACTAGACTGCGCAGCGGTGTGATTTTTCCCTCGCTGAGTGCAGCTAACTGAAAGTTGAAGCAAAGCCTGCAGATGGGAGCTTTGCCACAGTGCTAGTTTGTTGGACAGATTTGATGGGTGGATTGAGGGTGCAAAGGAATTAGGACTACTGCCTTAGGTGATCAACTGTGGAATTCAGGCTAGAAGGAAAAGAAGCCAAGAGGAGGCTGACGCCTGGGAGGAGAATAGAAGGGTCTGGTGATGTCTCTAGGAAAAGAGCAAATGCGGTGAGATTGAATGTGTGAGTGAGGGGAAATTGGAGTCTGTGTTTTTGAAGGTGGAAGCATTCTGATCAATTTCAGGATCCAAAGTGTAGTTCCGGGAGTGAATGTCAGAGGTGAGATGGAGGTGAAAATCATGGGAATTAAGGGAGAAAAAGAAACTATGTTCCAAGAATTCAAAGTGGGTTGTAAGAGGGACACTCAAACAGAGATTTGCTGTACAATGAGAGGTGCTGTAATGGAGAATACCAAGTAAAGTGGGGGCCAGAAGGAGGGTGTGAGCAACCATCCTGGGGAGAGGCAGAGGAATGCTTCACCAAAAGGTATTAATGTGTTTGATCCGAGGCTTGAAGAATGATCAGGAGTTTGCCAGGCATCCGAGGAGTAAGGATGGTGGGACATGGCTGTGTTGCTTACAACAGGATAGGGAAAACCAAAACGACTATGCCTTTGAAAGAAACCCATCCACTGGAGAAGCTTCTTGGTGTATGTGGGATGGGGTGGAAGGTAGGAGGAGTTGAGGACAGACCCAAGTATGGGTGATGGAAGGGAAGTGGAATTCAGCCCTGCAAATAAACTAGGTTTCTATAGGTAGCACAACAGTGGCTAACAGTCTGGGCAGGTAGTTAGTCATAGGCGTCTGTTACTAGACAGCAGAGCATAGGGTGAGGAGTCCACGTGAATATTGTTGGCCTGTCAACTTCATGTACCCCTTCCACATCGCTGCCCTGTCAACCCTCAAGAACAGCACCCTTATCTAAAGACCTGGAATGACTTTGCACCAGACAAGGAAGGAGAATTTGACTTGTGTCATATTTTGCTTTTCTCTCTGAGACCTAGTAGTGCTTCTTTATCAGATACTCAGTAAATTTTTTTGAATGGCCCAGAACTGATGATGACGACAATAGCAACTAAAACTTACATAGCGTTTACTATTACCGGCCACTGTTCTGAATGTTGTTAAATACTCAACAACAATGCTGTGGAGTAGGTTCTCTTTTATCCAGATTTAACATAGATGATAAGCAAAAATATTGAACTCATACCTGGACTGAGAAACTATTTACTTTGGATATATGAGCGACAGATATCCATCCCTGTAGATTGTGAGGAAAGTAGTCATTATGAGAGTCTCTTAGAATATGAGGCAAGACCTTTTCTTCCAGTCTGTAAAACCAGAAAAGCATGGGGATGGAGGGCTTGTTATTTTTGTTCATTTTGTTTGTTAATATAACTTTATTGAGATTTCACATATCATAAAATTCACCCATTTAAATTATACAGTTAAGTGGTTTTTATTAATAGTATATTCATAGTTGTGCCATTAACACATTGTAGTTTTAGAATTTTTCAGTATCCCAAATAGAAACCCCATACTCTTCCCCTTTCCTGCTCCCCACCCCTTCCTCCTAGCCCCAGCTAGCCACTAATCTGCTTTCTGTCTCTGTGAATTTGCCTATTCTAAATATTTTACATACATGGGATCATACAACGTGACTGGCTTCTTTCACTTAGCATAATGCTTTCAAGGTTCATCTATGTCGTAGCATACGTTAGTACTTCATTCCTTTTTTATTGCCAGTTAATATGTCACTATATGGATGTACCATCTTTTGTTTATCTCTTCATCAGTCGGTGGGCTGCTTCTACTTTTGGGCTTTTGTGTATACTACTGCTATGAACATTTGTCTATAAGTTTTTGTGCAAATACATGTTTTGAGTTCTTTTGGATGTGTACCTAGGAGTGGAGTTGCTGGATCATATAGTATATGTGTTTTTAACATTTTGAAGAACTGCCAAACTGTTTTACAAAGTGGCTGCTCTATTGTACATTCCCAGCAACAGTGTATGAGAGTTCCAATTTCTCCACATCCTCACCAGCACTCGTTATTTTCCATTATTTTTGTTCTAGCCATCCTAATGGATATAAAGTAGTATCTCCTCATTGTTTTGATTTGCATTTCCCTAATGACTAATGATACTGAGCATCTTTTCATATGCTTATAGGCCATTTTATGTCTTCTTTGAAGAAGTGTCTATTCAAATCTTTGCCCATTTTGTATTGTGTTTATTATTGATTTGTAGGAATTCTTTATATATTCTGGTTACAAGTTCCTTATATGTGATTTGCAAATGTTTTCTCCCATTCTGTGTGTTGTCTTTTTACTTTCTTGATAACATCCTTGGAAGCACAAAAATTTTAAATTTTGATGAAGTTCAATTTTTCTATTTTTTTCTTTTGTCACTTATGCTTTTGGTATCATATCTAAGAAACCATTGGCCTAATTCAAGATCACTAGGATTTACTCCTGTGTTTTTTTCTAAGAGTTTTATAGTTTTAGCACCTACAGTTAGGTCAATGATCCATTTTGAGTCAATTCTTATATGTGATGTGAGGCAGGGGTCCAGCTTCATTCTCTGCATGTCAATACCAGTTGTCTTAGCATCATTTATTGAGAAGACTATTCTTTCTCCATTGAATTTCCCTGGTGCCCTTGTCAGAATCAATTGACTATAAATGTGAGAGTTTATATATGGATTCTCTGTTTTGTTGATATGTATGTATTTCTTTATGTCAGTACCATACTGACTTGATTCCTGTAGCTTTGTAGTAGATTTTAAAATTGGGAGATACGAGTCTTTCAACTTTGTTCTTCTTTTTCAAGATTATTTTAGCTATTCATTTTCATATGAATTTTAGAGTCAACTTGTCAATTTCTGCCACAAAAAGAAATCTGGAATTTGAACAGGGAGTAGATTCAATCTATAGATCAATTTGTAGAGTGGTAGAATATCGCCATTTTAATAGTCTTAAATCGTCTACCCCATGAACATGAATGTCTTTGCATGTAATTTTTTTCAGTGTAATGTTTTTCAATGTTTTATAGTTTTTAGCGTACAAGTCTTGTTCTTATTTTGTTAAATTTATTTCTAGGTATTTTATTTTTGCTGTTATTAAAATGGGATTGTTTTCTTAATTTCATTTTTGTCTCGTTCATAGTATATAGAAATACAATTTTTTGTATGTTGATCTTATATCCTGCAACTATTTATTAGTTCTAATAATTTTTTTGTGGGTTCCTTAGGATTTTCTATATATAAGATCATGTCATCTGTGAAGAGAGAGAGTTTACCTTTTTCCTTTTCAATGTGGATGCCTTTTATTTCCTTTTCTTGCTTAATTGCCTTGACTAAAACCCCCAGTTCAATGATGAATGAAAGTGGCTGTAGAAGACATTCTTCTCTTGTTGTTGATCTTAGGGACAAAATAATTAGTTGTTTCCCATTGAGTATGATGTTACCTGTGGGTTTTCATTTGTTTGTTTTTGAAGGAAGGGTGAGGTTGAATTTGGTAGGTGCTCCAGTTAGCAGGTTCATGTTAAGAGGAAGCAAGAAAGGTTTAGATTGAGGTTCAGCTAATGTGCATTGAATCGGGGCGATGGGAGGAATGGGGGTCTTTTTATAATAGAATGAAATGGCTCAAAGCTAAGATTACAAGTCCGGGACAGCTTAGTGTCTTTTGACCTTTCCAGCCAGGTAGACTGGCTTCACCCTCTGCAGAACTTTTCCACCAGTTAGCTTAAACTAGCTAATGAATCTGTGCTGGTAAGGAGTTCTGTGTGTAGATCAAATCATGATCTACAGGTTTAGACTCAGGTTTAGAAGGCAGGAGAAATAAGAGAAGGTTGTTTATCCCTTCTGGGTACCCTTTAAGAGCTTAGCTCAATACTACCAATCTTAGCATAGCTCTCCTTGACAAGGTTTGATTTCTGAAGACTGTGTTTATTACTCAGTACATTCTGTATACAACTGGCACTTTGTGGATTTGGGCTTAACTTCTCTTACTTGTACATTGTGCAAACTTAAGTCTGTTTAGCCTGTGTCTCCTAACTCCTCAAGATGGTAAAGTGCCTAAGTACAAGAATCATGCCTGTACCTTGATATATGCCCTGAACGTGTAAAGCATCTCTGTGTACCAATAAATAGTTTTAAAGTATTGATAAAAGTAAATGTGATCATAAATACAAAGAACTGAGCCATTTGGGAAACACATTAAGTCTCAATCCATTTTATGCCGGATATGCAGATTTTCTTAAGAGATGAAAGGAGATCACATGAAAGTCATGATTTTAAGGTTTGATACAGACACACTTGGTTTTTTTAAAATGTGCAGGAGTGTTAGTACTAAACTGTCCCTAGGATTTATTTAATTTCATTCTTAATTATCTGCAGGTGACATACCAGGCAATCTGACTTTTCACTTCCTGTGGACTTGATCACCCTCTCTACTAACTCCCATGCCAGAGTGCAACCTTGTAGCTCAACAGTAGCTAAAAGGAAAGCCTTTGAAAACAAATCCATGCTTTGCCTTTTGTTCCTTTCCCCACCTTGTGAAGGAATGAAGCTGTACTTAGGAGAGCAGCTCCCTTTGCATCCCTCTCCAAGGTGTCACCTACCACTGGCTCCCAGCATAGAGGGAGAAGCTCTGAGAAGTTGAATAAAGAGTGAGATAGAGATGCTGAACCTATTTTTCCAGCTTCTCCTAGTGTTGTTATTTCCAGAATGGCCAACACCCTACATTGATACACAAACACATTCCAAGGCCTTGGTGTAATAGAAAGTTCACTGGCCTCCTGGGATAGGAGCCCTGGGTTCTTATTCTCACTCTACCATGAGGGGACCCTGAAAAATTCACTTAAAGGCTGTCTTAGCTTGGGCTCCTATAAAAGAATACCATAGACAGAGTGGCTTCTCACAGTTCTGGAGACTGAAAGTCCAAGATCAGGATGCTGTCATGGTTGAGTTCTGGTGAGGGCCCTCTTCCTGGCTTGCAGATGGCTGCCTTCTCACCATGTGCTCACATGGCCTTTCCTCAGTGTTTGTAGAGAGAGATAGCAAGCTTTCTGGTGGCTTCTTATAAGGGCTCTAATTCCATCACAAGGGTCCTACCCTCATGACCTCATCTAACCATAATTACCTCCCAAAGGCTCCATCTCCAAATACCATCGTATTAGAGGTTAGAGCTTAAACAGATGAATTTGAGGGCGGGACATAAATATTCAGTCCATAACAAAGGCTCTGGTCCTGTTTCTTTGTTTGTGAAGTGAGTGTGTTGGGATTCTCTCTAGCTTTTAACATTAATGATTCTATGAGAAGTGGGTTTGCATTATTTTCTAGTTTGAGTTATATGAAATGTTCCCTGTTTCCCCCTACATTGTCTCAGGCAACTGAGAACTGAATAGGGCTAGTATTAAATAGAGTTAGGTTTATTCTTTCATTTAATAAGTATTTTTTGAGCATCTACTATGTTCCAGGACCTGTTGTAAGCACTGAATCTACAGCAATGAACAAAACAGATAAAAATCTTTGCCTTCCCAGAGTTTACATTCTAAACAAATTAAGAAATAAATTGTAGTATGTTACATAATAATGGCTAAGGAGACAAAATAGGAAGTATCAGGAATGTAGGGTTGCAGTTTTAGATAGGGTGGCCAGAGAGAAGAGCACCTTAGGTGGTATTTGAGTCACCGGAGGCAGGGAGAGAGCATTTAATTCTGTGTGGCCAGATTGGAAACCGAGACCCTGCTGAGGAAAGCTCTTGCTCCCAGATGCTGACTACCCATTTCTCTCTCCCTGCCACCCCGTCGTTCTGTTTTGTGCCAGACACTGCACTAATTAATGATTTCACAGCCCTTTTATAAATCTCAACCCAAGGACTGTAATAAGAAGTTCCATTTAACACCCCTGCTGCCAGTACACTGCCAGAGTCTGGGAGAGTCTGGCTGGCTTAGAATCTGTACTAACTCCCGAGATAGTTTGATGTTTAAATAGTTCTTCATCCCCCTCTCTCCCCTTTTCAATGCTTATTAATCTCTTTTGCCTGTTTTCTCTCTCCTTTCTCCACATCTTTCCACGTAACCCTCTGTCCTCAATCTCTTTATTACATCATTCTTTCTATTGTTCTTCCCTTTCTTCTGTAACTTCCATATTTTCTCCCCTTCCTCACTGTTTTTCACCTCATGTCTGTATTTATTCCATCTCTGACTCTTCCTTCTCCCCTGTATTTTTCCTCCTCCTCTCCATCCTGTCATTCTCCTGTATCCCACAATGTGTATGGAGCACAGGGGTTACATGGTGAGGAGCTCTCTCCGTTTCCCCAGAGTCAGTCATGTCTTGGTATCTCTGCTGCCTGTCCCTAATTCTGTGCTGCCTGAGCATGCAGAATCCTTTAGGGGAAAGATTCTGGCACAGTCAGGACTTAAAGGGCTGCTAATCTTGGCCAGTCTGGCCCTGCAGGAGCCCCATCCTCATTAGACTCGTGGCACAGGGCTCGTGCTACAGTTCTTGGGTTGCTTCATTTGGGCCCTTCATCCTCTGGCTCAGCCCCTTGGCACATTTACACTTAGTGGCTTAGGGGGATGGTATCACATATCAGTCAAATCATTAAAGGTTCAACGTGATCCAGGGAAGGAGGTGCCAGTGGATGGTGAAACTTTTCATCAGTCACTGCCGGCTTCTCACTCCCTTTCTGACCGGAGCCCTGTCCAAGTGTCCGGAAAGTCAGATCCTCCTTACTTCCCCTGCTTTTATAACTACTGTTACCAAGAACCAGAGCATGGAGTCCTGGTCCAGAGCAGCCTTCTGCGCCAGAGGGCAGACAAAATCAGAGAGGAAGTTTCTTCTTGTCCTTAGAACCTTTTTTTTCTAAGCCCTGGAGAGAGAGAAACTAGATTCTCCATATTACAGTGCTTTTGGTAGGATGCATCCTAACTCCCTCCTTCCATCTCTCAGTCCCATTCTGTCTTCAAATCAGAATCAGCTTCAGGAATAGAAGGAATCTTAGCAGTCATCTAATTAAACCCACCCTCCGATTCTTAGCCCATGTGATTGTATGGTTCCATCTTGAATATCTCCAGTTTCTCTTTGGCTGTCTGTTCTTTTAGATTTGTGACTTGTGCTGGTTGCCATTTGTCAACTGGTTTGCCCAACAAGTGGATTAAACAATGCGTGTGTGTCTAATCCTGTATTTTATAGTGGATGCTGTCTGTGTGTGTATATGCACACCTTTTTATTCAGCTTGCCAACAGAGGAGAATGCAAAGATATTTCAAAAACGGAAAACATTCTCTTCTTTCAAGAAGTTTACAGCTTAGTTGGGGAAACCAGAGATGTGGAAGTATATTGGTTTTAGGAATACTGAGGGAAAAAAAAGTCACAATAAGTGTCCTTTAATATACAAATCAAGTCTGTTTAGAATGAACTCCAGGGAAGTGTTCGTATTTTTGGTTATACTGGATATGTCAAATATAACTTGAAATAAATGGTTTAAATGAGTGTGTTGTAGCTGTTTTTCACTTTTATTTTGCTGTAAGAAACTAACAAATAGCACAGAGTAAATTTATGAGGACTGAGGGTTATGCCAGCTTAGGAGAAGAGGTTAGTCAGGAGAGGCTAAGTCAAGGAAAGCTTCTTGGGATTAATGTGTCTTAAGTCAGGTTTTGATGGAATTGGGTCAGTACCAGACTGGGGGCTTTTCTCGGTCTGCTCTGTCAACCACAATTCTGAGGGATCTGGATGGTGTCAGGAAATTGCCCTGATGACTTCACTTCTGGCCTCTGAGCTATCACTGTTCAAAAGCCCTTCAGGATGTTGAAGTCCACTCCCTATTTGAGGTGCTACCCCATCCTTATCTTTCGCACCATCCAACATTAACTCCCCCTCCTGAGAGTCCCTGGAGGTGATTCCAGGGTACCCAGACCCACTGAAGGGCTTCAACACCATAGAGTAGGGAAGGGGGCCCTGAGACCACTGTAAGCAAAAGAAACAACATTCTCTTTTGTGATGTGTCTGAGGCAGTCATCGAACTAAAACCGAGCAAACCACTACCTGAGCAACGGACAGTAACGCTGGAAGGAAGAAGGAAAGTACTGTACAAGGTATCAGTGTGCTGGAGTTGGAAATAATGGGAACATCAATTTCATGTTTCAGGATAGAAGAGCAGTATATTTAGAAAAGAAGGCAAGGCCTGACATTTCCTTCCTGTTAGCCAAGATTAGGAGGAGCTAAGGGAGGCATAAATTTCCTACAGGACTACTCCATGGTCGTGGAGATAAGAGTTAGAATCCTAGATTCCTTTGGAGTCTTTTAGATGTCATCTTCTCCACATCCTGTCTCCAGCCAAGACTGTTCCTTTCTGGAGAGATTGAGGTTGCTGTTTCCTATTTCACAAGATCCCTTTTATTTTCACATTTGGGACCTCACCAGGGAACTTCTTCCCAATGTCATCTTTGCGGGATATAAGGGACGGAATGAGAGGAGGGGCCCCAAGAATGCTTCTCTTTCTGTGAAAATTATTTTCAGCTCTTGCTGCCATTCAGCATTAGTTGTATCCATGAGACGGCTTCTTTCCTCTCTTACCCCACCCTTCTTCAGTTTCCTGGAAATGGAGTCGGGGCTGGAAGAGAGAAAGGATGGAAATTCCCATTGCATCTCTCTCCACTGTGCAGTGATTGAGATGGGGTTTTAGTGAGGGGGGTGGGAGAGGTGGAGAGATGGAGTCAGCCCTGGAGGGAGAGGCCAAGAGACTGCTGAGCTGGTGGTATGGGCCTAATTACTCCTCTGCCTTGAGCTTGCCTATAATTGTGGTTTCTGGGAGCCAGCGCGTCCTGGAAATCTGCTGGAACAGCAGAGATTTGGGGTTTCCGCCTGGGATGGAGTTGAATTTTCCACTTGGAACAACTTGCCCAGCCCCCGTTTTTGGTTGGGGAACAGGGTGAATCCCTAAAGCTCAAAAGAGGCAATTAGGGTAGTTGTAGGACTATAGGGCCTTCCGTTGGAACTGAATGAGAGGTTGTATACCCTGAAATTCTAGACATTTTTTAAAGTTCAGAGAGGCAGCAGATAGCAGGATCTGGTAAAAAGAGTTGTATGCTGAAAGTTAGGAGATCAACTCTGCCCTTAACCTAGGGTGAGTTAATTTCTCTAGACCTGAGTTTCTCCATCAGTCATTTGATTTGAACATCTGGCTATTTTACAAAGATGTCCCTAAATAATAGGTGGAAAAATGCTAGACTAATATAAGGGAGCAATTTAAGTACCCCTTTTCCCATGGCGGTGATGATAATACTAGCTGACATATTTTGAGCATTTATTGTGTGCCATGTGCTAAATGCTTTAATGAATTCCACCGTTTAATCTCTTGATCCAGTGAAATAGTTACCTCTGCTGTAAATGAGGAAACGAGGTTGAAAGGTTAAACCTTTTGCCTGAGGTCACAGGGCCAGTGTCAGCATCAGGATTCTGATTCCAAAGCCTGTGCCAGCAGACATATAAATGGTAATCTGCACTGTGTTTTACGCTTGTGTCAGGAAACACCCAAAGCCAACTGGCTTAGTGAGGACCTGCTATTGGATTTGGCTCAGGGAATCTGAGTTCAAGTTCTAGCTCTAGGTCTCACCAACCCTGGGACCTCAGGCAAGTCCTTTATCTTCTCTGAACTTCAGTTTTCCCATCCATGAAATAAATATTTTCAGGGCTGTTCTTAGGATCGAATGAGATACTATTCAGCACAACACCTGCCCACACAGCAGATGCTTAATAAACGTTAGTAGAATCTGAATTTGAATAAGGAGAAATTAACAGCCAATCCCTGCCCTCCTGAATTTGTGATCTGAGATTTCAGAACACTGACTTAAGTTAAGGACAGATCTATGGCAAAGTAAAAAGGATAGTGAGAACTCTCTAGCCAGAGAGCTAAGCATTAGCAGAATAAGGGCTCTGAAGTTAAACTGCTTGGGTTCAAATACCAGCTCCATCTCATTTGCTGGATGCGTGAAATCAAGCAAGATACTCAGTCTTTCTGTAGCCCAGTTTCCTCATCTGTAAAATGGTTACATTAATAGTGCCAGCTCATGGGGTTGTTGTGAAGATTAAATAAAATAAATAAGAATGGCTAATATTTATTTAGTTTTTAATATTTATTGAGTACCAGGCCCTGGTCTGAGCATTTTTTGTATGTTTTAAATAATTTAATCCTAGCAGTCTCATGAAATGGGTCCTATTATTATGCCCATTTTATGGATGAGGAATCTGAGGGAAGAAGTTAAAATAACTTGCCTAAGGTTGTAGCTAATAGGTGCCAGGGCCAGCGTTTGCATCCTGGAGAGGGGCTTAGGAGCCTACACTCTTGTCTCAGTAAGTGCTTAAAAAACATGCTGGCTCTTATCATTATCACCCGGTCACAAGTATTTACTAAGTATATGCTTAGCACTGTGCTAATTATATCAGGTTCTGTCAAGAAAGTATATGTGGGCCGGGCGCGTGGCTCAGGCCTGTAATCCTAGCACTCTGGAAGGCTGAGGTGGGAGGATCGCTTGAGCTCAGGAGTTCGAGACCATCCTGAGCAAAAGTGAGACCCCGTCTCTACTAAAAAATAGAAAAAATTAGGTGGCCAACTAAAAATAGAAACAAATTCCAAGTTGAAATACTGTCATTGCCCTTGCTCTAGGTAGTCTCTTATTGACGTAATGAAACCCCATTATAAGGTGATTTGTGCCTGAATAGAATCAGCATATGTGTCCTGGTCCCTAGAAAGGAACTGCAGGGACCATCTGGTTCGTTCATCTCTTCCTCTCTTTGTCACTCCCCCAACACTCACATGCACAACCACACTTTTTGCTTAGGAGGAAACTAAGGCCTTAGAACTAAGACTATAATCCAAATCTTCAAACCCCCAGGACACTTTATTTAAACAACTCTGTGCTGCCTGATAGTAAACTCTGAGTCACATTAAGTACTCTGAAACACATGCTTGTCATTTTTGTTAACCTACAGAGGGACTTAATAAGCCCATCTTCCAGTACCAATAATTTTTGTCTTCCTAACACTCCTTTCACTGTCGTGCAACCCCCTCGATACCAAAAATTTAATTCAGTAGGAAAACGTGTAAGAGACAGCTATACTTGCTGGAAGTGATAGGAGCCACTGCTCTAAAAACCCCTTGTGTTCCCACAAAACGGCCTAGGATCTCCCCCAATGGAGAAAGCAGCAGCTGGTTCCCTCTCTTTATGTGCATAATCTAGGTCCACATAGGCAGGGCCAGTGGAGCATTCTTTTGGTTTGTGGACTGCCTGTTGCACTCCTGTCAGGCAGGCACATGTCTCAGTTTGTTGCTTGGGGTTTTCTTGGGCTGGGTGTATGTCATAAACACAGTGGCTTGTTCCAGTGGTCCCAGGCCCATTAGTCAACATGAGGGGATGGAGTGAGGATCAGAGAGATCCAAGTGGATTCCTTGGTGATGAAAGTATGTTGAGAGCTATAGGGATCTGGCTACTAGAGAAATTGACTTAGATTTTCTCTGGCTGGCCTTCTGTCAGCATCCTCATCAACTATGTATGTAAAGTATACTTTGTAGAGCTCAATTGTTTGGTTGGGGGACCGGAGTGGTTGGAGATGCTGGTCCTAAAGAAACACAGAACAGAAGACATGAGTCCCTCCTTCAGGACAAGTATTAAATTAGAACACACAGAATATGTCACTCTCTTCTTAAGTAATACAGAGGCAAGGATATGTGATTGTAGCACAAGTCAAATGCTTAAGGGCTAGAAGGATGCAAAGAATAGGAGTGATCATCATTAGAGAGTTAATTGAGGAAGGCTTCCTGAAGAAGGGTAATTTCCTGGCAGTTTTTTACAGTGTGGGGCAGGAATTTGTAGGGAGCCTATTGCAGGCTAGAGAAGTACCTCCCCTGCCCACCCTTCTTTCTTCTACTTGGGAAGGGCTTCCTGAAGTCACCAGCCAAGAATGCGGAGGGTAGGGACTCAGCCTGTGAAACTCTGGGTCCCTCTCCCTTCCTCCCCCAGTTATATACTGTTGGTGGCTTAGGCTGCAGTGACTTGATTTGCATGTACCTGCAGTTACCTCAGCCGAAGAAAAGGCCACAGCCTCCCTGAAGTAGGAAAGGGACTGCAAGAAAGAGCAGACTGTATACTGTCAGCTCACTTTACCTCCACAGGTTACTCATTTTATGGTTTAACCTCAGTGGTTTTAAAATCGAAGACTAACTTTCCTCTACCACCCAGTACTGTCTTATCAATTTTGTTATGAACTCAGGAAAAGGGAACTCATTTAAAATCCACCTTAATGAAGTAAATTAGAAAGGTCACTCTTCTGAGCCATTTTGTCAAAGCAAAATGAAGATTCCTTGGATTGGCCATTATTCTGGGCTACCTATTTTATAGTTTATCCTTTATTCACAGCAGTAATCAAAAGTTGACTCAAATATCAATTCTATTTATACAACATACAAAGCAAGGTATGCCTTGTTTTAAGGAAACCCAGTCTATTGAAAGTTTGTATTTAAGGTATTATCACCTTCAGGAGGATTTACATCAGAACATACGTTCTTTCCAAAGAAATGTTAGATACAGCAAGATATCCCTGTAGAGTGATTTTAGGGATAACAATTTAATTATCACAGTGCCCTGCCCCACAGAAGACCAAGTACAAGGGTTGGTCTTCCCATTTTATCATTATAGAAGGTGAGACTTAGAGGTATTGTTTGGCTCGTCCAGTGTCCCACAGTGGGCATTAGGTGGCAAGAAGAAAGCTTGTTCCACAGATTAAGCCCCTTTCCATCTGACCTTCCTAAGTCTCTGTGACAGATGCTCTTTCTTTATCTTGTGGATTCTAGGCTCTGCTCCTCTAGTCTCCTTTGCCCTTTGTTAAACTGGGAAACTCAAATAAAAATATTCTTGGCCATCTTGTGGATATGACCAATGCAGACACTGAATTGCTTGTAGGTCATTGTTGGTGATGGTGTCTATCGGTTTTTTTCCTGTTGAAATTAATTTGGCCATGGCCTGCTCTTGTTTTATTCTTTAGGGAGAATCTTTCCTTTCCAGGCCATGGATTTAGTTCTACCTGAGCCCTCTCTGGGTGCAAAGGTTTGATAGGCTGAAGATGATTTGTGAGGGACAAAGAATCAATGTTAGAACAAGAAGGGACATGAGATAATCCAGCTCAGCTTCTTTGTTGCAGGGTTGGTAAAGCCAGAGCCTGGAGAGAGGAAGAGAGGACTTTGGTGTAAGGCACACTTGAGTGCATGTCCTTGCTCTACCATTTAGTAGCTGTGTGACCTTGGGCAACTTATTTAACTTCTCTGAATCTCATTTGCCTCATCTGTAAAGGAAATAACAGTGTTTTCTCACCAAATTTTAAGGATTAAATGAATACCTGTAACATATTGGATGCTTGTTATGTATAATTTTCTTTTCCCTTTTCAAGGGTATGTAAAAAGATAGGGGCAGAGTTGGTCTAGAATCCCGATGTCTAGACTGTCAATCTTGCCCTCTTGCCACCATGGCCTGCCCCTTCCCTGCTGTTATGGCAGCCTCAATGATTTCCCTTCCTAGGGCTTCCCTCCATCCCCAGCCGGATCTTAGATTGTCCTGAAAGTTGCTTTGATTATGTTGTCTGGAGTTACACAGCTAGTAAATTGCAGAATTAACACCAATATCCAAGTCTTCTCTTGCTGTCTTGAGACACTGTTCTTTTCATCAAAGGTAACAGTTTGATGGAGGACACTTTGACAAAAGCATATGAATATAGTGGACTAAACATAATAAGCAATAGTAGATCATCTGCTTCACTGGTGATCTGTAAGATGGTTGCATCTCTATTAGAAAACTGAAAATTCATTGATTTTGTGTTGCAAGGCAGGATATGCTTGCTTTGGCAGTAACTTACTAATTACGTTTGACTTAAGGTCTTATAACAAGAATAGCGCCATTTTTAGAGTACTGCTATATGCCAGGCACTGTGCTAGATACTTATATTACACCAGTTCTTACAGCAGCCCTGCAGAATAGGTAGCTAGTACTCCAGTTTTGTAGATGAGAACACTAAGGTTCCCAGAAAGTAAATAATTTTCCCTAAGTCACACAGATGGTCAGAGGCAGAGCCACGATGCAAACCTGTTCTATCTAATCCCCCATTCCACCACACTGCTCCTCAATATCAGCTTGAATTCCGGGGCAGAGCTTAGGCTTTGAGCTTTTTCTGAGGAATATGTGACAAATCAGATAAATCAGATTTGAGTCTGTGCCAATACCTGTGCCGACAGAGCCTGGGGGGCTGGTGGGGTGTTGGGTTCTGAGTGGAGAGGAGGGTGTACAGCCCAGAGTAGTGCTGGACTGTTCTCTAAGAGCTAAAGATGGCAGCCCATAGAGCCCACTCAGGGCTTCCTTGCTGGGGAGACAGAGATGTGTTTGGCCTGCCTCCACACTTCAGGAGCTCACAGTCCTGCAAACAAGGGATAAAGGTCAACAACCATGTGGAAGATGCTTTGGGAGAAATATATACCAGGTGCCATGGGAGACAAGTTTTTGGCGGGGTGACTCTGGGCAGGCTTCTAGCTTTCTTTGACTGGTCCAAAGGGCTGGAGGCCCCACCACTGGGGAGAAGGGGGAAGTGTGGTACAGCTGTAGCCAAAGGCGGCCAGTCCAATGCCGTCCAGTAGAAAGGTGTGCAAACCACATGTGTAATTTAAGATTTTCTAGTAGCTACATTAAAACTAGTAAAAAGGAACAGGTGAAATTAATTTTAATGATATATTTCATTTAACCCAATATATTCAAAATACTATTTTTTCAATATAAAAACTTACTGAGATACTTTATATTCTTTTTTTTTTGTACCAAGTCTTTGAAATCTGATGTGTATTTTATACTTAGAATGTATTTCAGTTTGAACCAGCCACATTTCCTGTGCTCTTAGCCATGGGTGACTTGTGGCTCCCAGCAGTGCAGGGCTAGAAGATACTCCTGATGCGAGCCCCTATCAACCCACTCTCATCAGTCCTTCTCTCTCCTGACCTTTCTAGTGCATTCCCACAACACTGCTCTCCTTCAGGTGCATGTCATCTCTGCGCCATCTGGTCTCTGGGCCTCCAGCCTTTCTTCTTCCAATCCACTCTAGTCCCCGCACTCAGGCTCATCTTTTTAAAGGCTAAATCTGATCTCGTTACTCTTTCTAGAAAGCCTTCAACATCTCCCCATCTGTAAAAAATCAAATCCATAATCCTTAGATAGCACATAAAGCCCTCCACAACCTGCCTCAGCCTTTTCCTTTGATCATTATACTTCCTGACACTTTAGTATTACTTTAGTATTTGCAGAGCCTTTTGACACACCTTATCTCACTTAATTCTCACAGCAGCTCTGTGAGATAGGGGAGGGCAGGTGAATTATCCCCATTTCTTCAGGTGGAGAAACTGTGGCTCAGAGAGTTTTAAGAGAGTTTCCTAAGATCAACCAGCTAGTAAGTGGCAGAACCAGGATGGGAACCTGCATCTTTCCAGTTTTATCTCTTGTTATACTCCCTCTTATCAGATCCTTCCCCTTTTCTCCCCTGTGTTGCATCAGCAGCCTCCCTGGAGTCATCATGTCCTCCCTCTGCCCTCCTCTGT
>RJWJ010001264.1:0-140911 GCA_004363605.1 Indri indri | reverse complement strand
GCAACCTCAAACTCCTGGGCTCGAGCAATCCTACTGTCTCAGCCTCCCGAGTAGCTGGGACTACAGGCATGTGCCACCATGCCCGGCTAATTTTTTCTATATATATATTTTTAGCTGTCCAATTAATTTCTTTCTATTTTTTGGTAGAGACGGGGTCTCGCTCTTACTCAGGCTGGTCTCGAACTCCTGAGCTCAGAACAATCCGCCTGTCTCGGCCTCCCAGAGTGCTAGGATTACAGGCGTGAGCCACCGCGCCCGGCCGACCCAGCTGATTTTTAAAATTTTTTGTAGAGATGGGGTCTTGCTATTGCCCAGGCTGGTTTTGAACTCCTAGCCTCAAGTAATCCTCCCACCTCAGCCTCCCAAAGTGCTAGGATTACAGGCACTGGCCCTGTCCCATTCTTGCTATTCATTTTACCTGGTTGTAATCAGTGTTCTTTTTGGGTTTTTTGTGTGTTTTGGTAAAGAGGAGGGTGTGAAGCATTCTAATGAATTATAAAATGCTTCTCTCACTGTCCCCCCGACCCAACTCTGTGTCCATTTCTCTCTGACTTGTCATGACATTCTCCAACTTACGCTCTTGGACACCTACTTGTTGCCCAGAGGGTGTGGCGCGAGTCAGTCAATAGACGGGACGGGCAGGAGGGGAGGCCAGCTGCTCTCCACTGCGTAAGCGCAAAGATGGTTATGGGCCTTGTGTGTTTCGGGGGGGGTTGGGTAACCCAGTGACCTGTGGTCGCTGCCAGAGAAGGGAGGTCAGATGGAAAATGCTAATCTGCTGGAGAGATGGGAATCCACGTGTGTCCGTGTCTCAGTGGCAGGCAATTCTGTCGTGAGAGCAGATGGGTGGATAAACAGGTCATCCCTGTGGCTTTGCTTTTACCTCTTATCCGCCTGCATGCACCTCTGCGCGCATTAGCACAGCCTCGTCTTCGTGTTTTTATGGCCAGAGACTGCGAGTTCCCTCATAATGACATGTTAGCAAAGCCTGCTGGGTTTGGGGGCACTTTAAATTTTTTTCACATAAATCTTTTTCTCCAGCAGGGGGAAAGAATCCCTTTATTACCTTGAGGCTATGAATGCAAAAGTGGACAAAGTTTTGAGAAATCAAAGGGGGGAAAATCATATCCAAGCAGGAAATAGAGGCAAACAGTTCTATTTGGTAGAGTTATGAATGTGTTTAATTTTAAAAGCCTTACAGCTTAAACATTTTACAAATTGCCTGTATTGAGCAAATGTTAACCTGTAAGTCAGGAAATAAAACTTTTTATTAGAAAACCAAAGGGCTACAAAATTTTGAGTATTATTGTTAATAATTATCTGTAATACCAGTAAGATAATTGGATAGGCAAGGCAGACTCATAACCCTGCACACTCCTGTTGCTGCTTCCTCTCAGATTTCCAGAGTGGCGTTTTGGAAGTTTTCCTGCATCAACTTACACATGCAGAAATAACAGTGATTCTTTAGAACAGGGATTTGCCCGGGAGCAGCTGTGGAGTGCTAATGAAAAGGGCAGTTTCCTGACTCTGGTCCTTTAAGATTCCGATTCAATAGGTCTGTGGAGGGATCTGGGCATCTGTAGTTTAAAGAGCCATCCTGGGTGATTCTGAGGACACCCTGGTTGAGAGCTGCTTCTAATGCAAACATTCAGCCCGCCAGCCAATGAGTCTACACACGCCAGGCGTCGTCTCCGCACCGGGACCCCTGCCGTTGCGGGGCAGACAGGATGAGACCCACCCTGCTTTATTCTGTTATTGGTGTCTATTAGTCATCCCTTTTGAAATAGGTTTCATTTCTCCCTTCAACCTTCAGAATGACTACCTCCACACTTGAAAGATGACAGACAGTCAGATTTCTGAGCAGGAAAAGATCTGAGACATCCAGTTCAGCCGGCCCCTTCCTATGCAGACAGGGCAGTGAGCTACCTAGAAAAGCAGAGACAGGTGGGTCTCCTCTGTCCCAAACCTGCGCTCTGTGACACTGCGGACAGCCTGAATCTGCTTCTTGCTTTGGTTCATTATTCTGATTCCCTTGACTGAGTCCCTCTCTGTCCCAGGAGATCCAGATCAGGTCATGGTTAATCACGGATGTAGAGTGAAACAGGCCTGGGTCTGAGTCCTGATTCTCCCACTACCTAGCTGTGTGACTTTGGGGAAGTGATGTCACTGCTCTGAGCCTCCACTTCCTCCTTTGTGAAATGAATTGGTAATAACGTTATCTGCCTCCCAGGGCTATTGTAAAACTAAAATGTGATACATTGGTTGTTCCTTTGGTGATTGTTAACCATTGCCTGGGCTCCAAGCCTGGCTCCCTTAATCACCAGCTGGTGTGGATGTCCTGGGGGTGGGGGGTGGGCCTGCAGCCACGGGGCAGGGGGCAGGGCCTCTCTAGTAATCTGTGTCTCACAGGGTCAACACCTGCAGCCAGCTACGAGGAGGAGGGGCTGCCCCCTGATCCCAGTGAGGAGACGCTCACCATAGAAGCCCGATTCCAGCCTCTGCTCTTAGAGACCATGACCAAGAGCAAAGATGGCTTCCTCGGGGTGAGTTTGGGTTGGGAGTGACCCATGGGTGGGCCCACAGACAGCGGATCACCTTCGAGCACTGGCCTCCTGAGGGCGAGTCTGTGCTCTGTTCCTCTGTCCTTCCTCTGCCAGCTGCCCTCTGTGTGCCCATTGAGCCGGGCCCATGCCAGGCCCTAGGCTCCAAGTGGGTGTGAGGCCATCCCTGCTGCCCAGGCACACAGTCTGCGGGGGAGCAGGAGAAAGAAGCATCAGCCTCACCCCAGATGGGGGAATCTGGGATGGCTTCCTGGAAGGGGTGGCATCTGACAGGCTGCAGGGCGAGGGGGGCTCAGCCGGGCTGACCGCAGCTGTCGGAGGGTTCTGAGGGGAGGAAATGCAAGTGTGGGGTAGACCCTGTCAATGCGGCTGCCTTGCCTGTGGCAATCGTGACTTTCTGCACGGCCACCTTTGCCCCCAGGCCTCTGGCACAGTGCCTGGCACCTGATGAGCTAGACCTGAGATTCGGTCCCTGGCAGAGGCTGTAGGATGGGAAAGGATCCCGAGGAGGTGGGGGTGGGAGGTGGGCAGATGCTGTCCTTGCTGCCCCCCACCCCCAGCCCCGTGGGGAAGGTCTGCAGCCCATCAGGGACAAAGGCACCCGAGACCCTGCCTGCCTCCCGCTCTCCTGCCCTCCCCTCTCGGCTTCCCTGTCCCGACCTCATCAGACAGCCTGCCTTCCTTCCGCTGCCTTCCATCCGTGAGCCTTCTCTCATGCCGCTCCCTCTGCCGGAGGCTCTGTCTCTTTGCCCGGCCCATACAGCCGAAAGGCCACTTCACACGAACACAGGCCTGAAGGCAGGAAGTGCCAGGCCAGTCAGTGAGGCCAGAGTGCTGGTGTGGCCGGACCCTGGTCACGCGGGACAGGTGCGGGGGCATCGTGGTCAGCGGGGCTGGGAGAGAAGCTGCCTGCCTTGGGCCCTTGTTCTGCCGCAGTAGGATACCATCGCAGGGTTTTAAAGAAGAGTTTCCTCATCAGATCCGGGCTTCCCAGGCCGGCAGGGATGGGGGGTAGCACAGGGAGAATGGGAGGCAGGAAGGGCAGTTCCCAGAGGGGGGCGATGGTGCTGGAGGGCAGGGGCAGCCTGGAGGATGCTGGGAAAGGAAGGGCCCGGCAGGCAGGGCATGGCTGCCGCTGGGAAGTGGGGGTGGGGGAGGAGGGGGAGGGCTCCGGCTTCTGGCTGGTGACCCAGTGCATGGTAGGCCGCCTGCCTAGATGTGGGGGGGTGCCTGGTGGGGAGAGAATGGGGTCAGTTTGGACATGTAGAAGTCGAGGTGCCTGGGGGACGTCCAGGGGAGAGTCCAGTAAGTGGCTGGAAACTCGGGTTTGACCTTCCGCGGAAAGGTCTGGGGTGGAGATGGGTTTGGCGGCGATGGGCTGTCCGAGCAGAGGAGTCCTGCACAGAGCAGCAAGAGCAGTGTGGGCAGGTGCCTGGGGCACACATGCACTCACGGGGGACAGGGCAGGAGTGGCACTGCCAGCCCTGGTGCTCCCTCGCAGAGCCCCGCCAAGCCCTTGCCCACAGCTCCCGTGCAGGGGTGGCGGCCTGTGAGCAGGACCCCGTGGGGTGGGCAGGCTCGGCCTGGCCCAGCACATCAGCTCTGCTCTGAGCCTGCCTGTCGAATCCCTCTCAGCGGGTGCTCCCTGCACACCCTTCCTCCCACCTCCCGCCAAGCCTGAGCTCCTGCCCTGGGGGGGCGGGGAAGGGGGACGGAGCCTGGACAGCCCCACGGTTTCTGAGCCCCGTCCCTCCTGCCCATCAGCTCACCAGAGAGAGGTGCAGTGGTCACTGACGAGGACAAGGGCTTAGGGAAGGCCTTTAGCCCACAGTGCCCGGCCTGAGGCAGGGCCCTCTCTGGGGGTGGCCGTCCTTCCCCTCCTCTGTGGTCTCATCCTTGACCCCAGAGACCTCACCCACAACATGATTACCTGCCCCCTTCCCCAGACTTTGTTCCAGACTCAGACTCCGAGCTCACCAGTGGGACATTGGCCCCGGGAACAGAGAGGGGTTAGGGGCGGAGAGCAAGGCCGGTGGAGGGGCGAGGAAGCCGGGGCAGCATCGCGGTTGGTCTGCCGGCCAAGCGAAGGATGGAGGCAGGACCATGTGAGGCCCGGAGCCCCACCCCTCCCAGTGCTGGGTGGCGCCCTGCCCCCTCCCTCAGCTCCCTGCCCTAGAGCGAGCTGCTCTGGGGGTGACTGCACAGGCTGGGGCCGGAGAGGGTGAGATGAGCCACTGTCTGGCAAGATGTTTCCAAGCTTGTGGCTGTCACCAGGGCAGGAGCCTCTCCGGGGTCCCTCTGCTTCCTCGGCCTGTGGGCTGGCTCAGAGCTCGAGGGAGACCTCCACCCGCACATGGGGCAGAGGGCACCAGAGTCATGGTTCTCAGTGCCCCAGAGCTTTGGTTTTCCCCACCACAGGTCTCCCGCCCCGCCCTGTCCGGCCTCCGCAACTGGACGACCGCGGCCTCGCCAAGTGCAGTGTTCGCCGCCCGCCACTTCCAGCCCTTCCTTCCCCCTCCGGGCCAGGAGCTGGGCGAGCCCTGGTGGATCATCCCCAGCGAGCTGAGCGTCTTCACTGGCTATTTGTCCAACAACCGCTTCTACCCACCGCCACCCAAGGGCAAGGAGGTGAGGGCAGCCTGATGGGACCCGGGGCCTCTTCCCCAGCCCAGGAGCCGCCCCTCCCTGTCTGTGCCTGGACCCCAATGCCAGGCCTGCCCCACCTGCTGTCCTACCTCCCCTTGGACATGCGCCGCCCCCCGAGGCTCAGCAGGGCCCAGCAAGCCAGCCCGGTCTCCACTCTGTCCCCCAGGTCATCGTCCACCGGCTCCTGAGCATGTTCCACCCTCGGCCCTTCGTGAAGACCCGCTTTGCCCCTCAGGGGGCCGTGGCCTGCCTGACGGCCATCAGCAACTTCTACTACACTGTGATGTTCCGGTGAGGGTCCCTGCAGCCGGGCCTGGGACTTCAGGGCAGCACGAAGGGCACCACACTGGGAGGGAGGCCCGGCTCGAGGCCCCCAACTCCACCACTTCCCGGCCTGTGGTCTCGGGCAGGCAGCTGTGGCTCTCTGAGCCTCAGTTTCCTCATCAGTGTATCCTCCTAGGGCACATGAGAATTCAGTGAGAAAAGCTGTGCTTTGCAGGGGGCTGGTGGCCGTGATTGTGTCATCCACACAGAAGCGGGCGAGGACACCGGGTCACGCACACTGGCTAGAAGCTGTGGGAACTCAGGGGAGGGTCAAAACAAGGCTTCCGGGCTGGGCTTGAAGGATGAGCAGCATTTGGAGGGCCCCACACCTGCTCCCCGACCCACCCCTGCCTCCCCTGCCCTCTCCCCCACACGGGGGTCTGGCCAAGGATCCCCAGGCTTTGCGGGAGTCAGTGGCGGTGGCGGCTCTGGCCCAGCAGGTGCCCTTCCCTGCAGGATCCACGCCGAGTTCCAGCTCAGCGAGCCACCCGACTTCCCCTTTTGGTTCTCCCCTGGCCAGTTCACCGGCCACATCATCCTCTCCAAAGATGCCACCCACGTTCGTGACTTCCGGCTCTTCGTGCCCAACCACAGGTGAAAACTCTGGCCTGGCCCAGCCTCCGCACCCTGCCGCAATGTGTCCCGTCCCCGGCTCCAGGAGCTCGGCAGCAGGGGCCCCCAGAGCCAGCGGGGAGCTTACCCAGGAGGAGGCAGCCTAGGGTGGGCTGGGGGGTCACCCCACCACCCAGCCAGCATTTTCCAGGCACCCTGTGGGCCTGGCCCTCCCTCCGTGCCTTGGACCAGTGAGCAGCCAGCAGTCCCTCCCCGAAGCTGCCGCGTCCCCACCTCATACGGCTGACAGACCCCAGACAGACATACCCACAGCCTGCTTGTGCCGAGGGGACACCAGCAGGTGGGCAGGGACCCGGCTGGTCAGGGTCCAGGAAGACTTCCTAGAGGAAGTGGCATCTAAGCAGAGACCTGGGGTTGAGAGGGTTTAGCCAGGCAGAGGGAACAGCACACACAAAAGCCGGAGAGTAGGCCCTCCACAGCCACGGAGCCCTGGAGGGGCTTCTGGGACAGCTCTGTGCCAGCCACCTGCCTGTCTGCCTCACCTGATCAGGGTTAGCCACCCGTCAGCAGAGCAGGGGACCCAGGAGGCTCTGGCTTCACATTTTTCCAGATTCTTCCCTGCTAGCAAGTGGCCACCTAGCGTGCCTGAGTGACCCCTGTACAGCGATAAGACCTGGGCTGGGAGCCAGGAGGCCCATTGTTAAGTCTCAGCCATGCACCAATGGGCTGCCTGGCTGTGGGCAAAGCCCTGGCCCTCCCTGGGCCTCAGTTTCCCCGCCTCCCGGCCTGTTTCACCCACAGAGCAGGAGAGGATGGTCCAGACAGCCTGGGCGGAGAAGCACCCCTGCCTCCGACCCGGGGTTGTTTGGGTAGGAGATGGGGAGGGGGATCCTAGACTAGACAGGACAGAAGGAAAGAGGCAACAACCAGCCCCGGGACCGGCTGCTCCTGGGCCTGTGTCTGAGGCCGTGGGGACTGCCCACCGGCTCTGAGGGCACCCAGCGCGCCTGCCCTGCTTTGCCTACAGTGGCAGTGGGTGGTTGTCAGTCCTGGGGCTCCCTCATGCGGCGGATCTGCAGATTGCACCGATCAGGCCAGACACCTGCTGTCCTGGAAGCTGGAGAGGGAGCCGAGGAGGCCGCAGGGACAACAGTGCCCGGCTTTCACTCCTGCCTCACTCTGTGTCCTGCGGCGAGGCACTGACCATCTCTCTGCCTCGAAGGGTCGTGGGCAGCACGTGAGAGTGGCTGCGACAGCCCTTTGTGAACTGGAAGGAGCCGGGCCAGTGGAGGGCGATGTGGTTCCAGTGCGTTAGAAGAGGCCACCTGGGGAGGGGCGAGAGCCCAGGCTGTGCAGCCAGAATCCCGGCAGCTCTGAGGATGTAGATTTACCTTGCAGAGCCTCGCTGTTCTCATCCGTAGAATGGGGACAGTTGTGTGTGTTAAGGAAGATAAAGTCTGACATGGTGAATGGGCTTTGATGATGATGTTGCTCTGCCCTGCCCGTCCCCAGGTCCCTGAATGTGGACATGGAGTGGCTGTACGGGGCCAGCGAAAGCAGCAACATGGAGGTGGACATCGGCTACATACCCCAGGTGAGCACACAGGTAGTTCCTACCAGGTAGGCCCAGCTGCAGGGCCCCACCCTTCCCTGGGCCCCCACCTCCCCACCTCTACAATGAGTGGGGTATCCTCGAGGGTTCCTCAAGACCCCGTGATGATTCTTGCCCATCTGAGACATCCCTCACCGCTGACCCCTGGGCCAGATGGAGCTGGAGGCCGCGGGCCCCTCGGTGCCCTCCATGATCCTGGACGAAGATGGGAACATGATTGACAGCCGCCTGCCCTCGGGTGAGCCCCTCCAGTTCGTGTTTGAGCAGATCGAGTGGCAGCAGGAGCTGAGCTGGGAGGAGGCCGCCCGGCGCCTGGAGGTGGCCATGTATCCCTTCAAGAAGGTGAGGCCGGGCAGGGGCGAAGGCAGAGCCGGGGGCCGAGGCCGGGGCTGGGAGCAGCAGGTGGGCACGGGCGCCGTGCACCTGCAGGACTCGCTGCCACGGCTGCCGCAGCCTGTGCCCCCTGGTCCTCCCCTCTGCCATCCAGAGCTTGGAGGAGGTGTCCCCGGCTCGGCATTACCCCCTTCACACACACGTGCATACACACACACACATACACACAGACACACGTACTGACCACACACAAACACATACACACAAACATACGTACACACACACATGCTCACGGCCCAGTGGGACCCAGCCGCGCACAGCAGCTTCACCCTGTCTCGGCTTGGCCCTAGGTCACCTACCTGCCGTTCGCTGAGGCCTTCGAGCGAGCCAGGGCTGAGAACAAGCTGGTGCACTCGATCCTGCTGTGGGGGGCCCTGGACGACCAGTCCTGCTGAGGTGAGGGGCCCGACCAGTTCTGAGGGCAAAGGGGGAAATGCCACACCTTGGGTACAGGAGGCTCTGAGACCAACAGGACTGTCCTGTTGGAGCCATGACAGACTTGGGACCACTGGGGCAGGGGCGTGGGGTGCAGTCTTGGGGGGTTTCTTTGCCGAGCCCAGAAGAAGCTACTGGATGCAGAAGAAAGGGCCCTGGAAGACTGGGTTCAAATTCAGCCCTTTCCAACTTGGTAAGCTTGACCAAGTAACGTCCCCTCCCTGAGCCTCAGTTTGTGCACAGTTAAAGAGGGTAACATGCTTCCCTCCCAGAGTGGTGGTCATGGCTGCGAAAGGGCCTGGTACTCTGTAAAGTGCTATCCGTGAGTGAGAGAGAAAATAGTGCCGATGTTCTTGGCATGGCTACTTAAAATAATTTTAATAAAAAGAAAAAAAAACAGTGCCAGAGGCTGGGATTGCACGACCTTATTGGGAAAATTCACCAAAGATCGGCTAAATACAAAGTTCTTTGGGTGTCCAGCAGTGGGTACAAAGGTGAGTAAAACAATGCCCCTGTCCTCACTCAGTCAATCAACAAACCTTCTGCATAGTGGGAGGCCAGGCGCTGGTGTGCACAGAGAGGAGGGATGTCAGAAGGGTCCCTGCCCTCAGGGAGCACCTAATGTAGTATAGAAGGCAGACATCGAATGAATAAGTATGAGCCCAGAGTGGCACAAGCGTGTACAACTTGGGGGTCAGGGAAGTCTTCCTGGAGAAAGTGACATTTAAGCTGAGACTTTGAAGGATGAGTAGAAGTTTGTCCAGTGACAGGAGGAAGAGTGTTCTGGGTAGAGGAACAGTCTGTGCAAAGGCCCTGGGGCACAGAGAGTTCAGTGGATTTAAGAAGTTGTGACTGGCTACAAGTCTCTGGGACAGACAGAACCCCCACCCCAAGTCTCAGTCCAGGATGCCAGAATATTATTGATACTAATTTCAGCTACTGTCTATTCAGCACCTACTCTATGGCAGGTTCTTTGAATCTGTTATTTCACCTGGGTGCAGAGACCATTCTCTAGCCCAGGAGGTTTGCCCAGAGCAAGATTATTGCTGGTTGAAATTCCTAGTAAGACGTGGGGGCTCCTCACCCTTCTGGTCTTTTCCTCTCCCTGAACAGGTTCGGGGCGGACTCTCCGGGAGACGGTCCTGGAAAGTTCGCCCATCCTCGCCCTCCTTAATGAGAGCTTCATCAGCACCTGGTCCCTCGTGAAGGAGCTGGAGGACCTGCAGGTGAGCGAGCCGGTGGGCAGGAACAGCCCTGCGGGAGACCCAGAACAGTGCAGGGGGCCGAGGCATCAGGAGTGTGCCAACTGTCCCCGCAGAACAACCAGGAGAACGCGTCCCACAAGAAGCTGGCCGGCCTGCACCTGGAGAAGTACAGCTTCCCCGTGGAGATGATGATCTGCCTGCCCAACGGCACTGTGGTAGGCCCCCCGCCGGACCCCACCTGGGCCAGGCACCGCGCCCGGGGAGCAGCAGGCCAGGCCTGGACGTGCAGGCCGCCCCGGGCTTCGGCACTGCTCTGACATGTCCTGGCTGTGAAGTCCCCAGCTGGTCTCCTAACCTGGTTGAGCCTCGGTTATCGCGTCTATAAATAGGAATGGTGACGTGGGCGTTGTGCTTCGGGACCGTGCAGCAGTGAGCGTTGTCCAGTAGCACAGCCCACACACCCCCACGTGACACAGGCTGCGGGGACAGAAACGTGGCCCGGAAGGGAAGGCTCACCTGGGAACATCGCACCAGCCCTGGGATGGAAGGGGAGGGAGGGGCCAGGCCTTGGGACAGAGAGGACCAGGGTTCAAGACCCCATCTCTCCCTATGGGCCCCTTACATGCCACTCACTAGGGCCTCAGCAGCTTTGGGAGCTGGATGATCACAAATGCCCACTTTACAAACAAGGCACGTGGGACTCAAAAAGGTTCAGACTTGGCAAAAGTTGCAGGCCATTAAGAAGTGCAGCTGGGCCTAGGCCTGCCCATGAGCCTCAGATCTCGAGCTCTTCTGAGCGAAGCTGCCCCTTATCCTTAGGTCGCAAGGCGTGGTTAACGTGGGGCTCGGGGCTGTAGGAGGGTGGCACCCTCCTCAGGATCCCAGGGCGGGAGCAGTCCAGGAGCGGGAGCTGGGGCTGGCACGGGAGAGGCGTCCAGCCGGGGCTTGAGCAGAGGAAAGGGCGCCGGCAGGAGGCTTCCGCTGTCCCGGGCTCAGGGTGACGACACGGTGTCGGGGAACCGGGAGGAGCGGCCTGGAGGGCAGGGCCAAGCCCCTCGCTCACCTCCACTGGCTGCCGTGCTCGAGCCAGCGCAGGACCTGGGGTCACGGAGATGGCAGACGGGACTCTGCCTGGGGACTCTGTCTGACACGCAGTCCCCCGCTCGCCTGCCAGTGCATTTGCCCACTCACCCATCTGTTCCTGTCCTGGGCACCTGCCCTGTGCCAGGCTCTTTGCACAAAGATAAAGACGCAGCTCTGCCCGAGCTCGCTACTGAAGCGGGGACAGAGGGGATCAGGCCGCCCATGTGCCGGCATTTTGACAGAAGCGAGAACGTTCAGGGGTCACAGGAACACAGGAGAGAGAAGTCATATTGGGGGGCCGGGGGCAGAGGGGTAGTGGAAAAGGGAGTTGGCAGGAGTTAGGTTTTCGCCTAGTGGACAAGGTGGGGAGGAGCTCCCGAGTCAGGGGGCCCCAGAGGCAGTCCTGGGGTCGGGTTCTGGAGAGCGTTCACGGCAGCGCTGCCTGCCTGTCACCTGCCTCGGAGCAAGGACTCCAAGGCACGAGAGTGGCTGCTTCTCTCGAGACAGCACGAGTAGCCTCAGAGCAGAGGGCAGAGGGCACAGGGGGCCTGAGGGACCCCCACTCCGCTCCCCTCACCCAGCCCTTCTCCCAGGTCCACCACATCAACGCCAACTACTTCCTGGACATCACCTCCATGAAGCCCGAGGACGTCGAGAACAACGTCTTCAGCTTCTCGTCCACCTTTGAAGACCCGTCCACGGCCACCTACATGCAGTTCTTGAAGGAGGGACTCCGGCGCGGCCTCCCCCTGCTCCAGCCCTAGAGAGCCCGCCGGGGGTGTCATGGACAGGCCCTCACGGCCCAGAGCCAGAGTGGTCCGTGGCCCATGTCAGACTTCAGACTCCGCCCTCCCCCACCCCACTCATAGGCCGCCTTGCGGAGTCCGAGGTCAACTGAGGGTGGCCATCCTAGTTTGCCCCCGTGGTGGTGGTGGACAGGGGGTGCCTGGGCTGACCGGGTGGATCAGCCTCTAGCTCTGGCTGCCACCATCGGCCTTTCCTACCCATCTGTCTCCAGAAGCTGCTTGGGACCCCGTCCCAAATCAGGCCGTGGGTGATCTCCGTGGAAGTCACCCAGCCAGTCGCATAGTCCAGGCCCTTGTGAGGTGAAGATCAGGAGAGAGGAGTGGGCCGGAAAGACAGGGCCACTGCTCTCTCCTTGCCTTTGCCCCCCGCCCAAAACATCAGGAAGCCCCGGCCAGGGGGCCGGGCTGCCAGGGCAGCACTTCTGTTTGTCTAGAGCCTTCTTTCCTGGCCATACCCCAGGCTGCCCTCCTGTGCCTCATGTCCCCAGCTGGGGTCAGTCTCAGCTGCGACAGCCTTCTGGAGCCTCTGGACAGACCCTCCTTCAAAAGTGGGGATCATACTGCTCCGCAGACCACTCCACTCACCCAGTGCTAGGACCCAGCGCCGAGTTCAGGACTTGCTGGCAGCCAGCCGTCTGGAAAGTGCGCTGTAAAGCAGGCTCCGCCTTTAGTGAGGGGGTCCACTGAGGGGTCCCTGAGGCCCAGGGCACTCCCACCACCTATCCTGGACCCCGACCCACGGGAGGACAGCCCAGCCAAAGAACAAAGCCTCCCCGGCGCCCGGGGCTGCCCCAGACCAGCCGCCTACGGTGGGTGGCCGCTGACTGTCCTCAGCCACTCCGGGGCTTTGGTCCACATCCTGAGCCACTGACCACGGCCAGTCTCTTTTTTATACATGCAGAAAAGTGTTTTTACGTGGCCCTTCTCACAGTTTGTAGGTATTTTTATAACTCCCATGCTGAGGAGAAAGAAGGAGGCAACGGCTTCTCCCGGCAGCAGCCCTATGACGGCTGGGTCTGAAATCCTAGATGGACGCAGCTTGATGTCCTTGCAGTTGCCACCCGGGAAGAAGCATTCCCTCCTTCCTTCTCCTCTTCCAGCTTTTTAAAAACAGTCCTCAGAAGATCAGTGTACCCCCAGTGTACCCGGAGGGCAGCTCGATCCCATCCTCCACTCAGGCCCACGAGGTGCCCTTGGACTTTCTTTCATGAAGGCCTGAAGTCAGGCTGCCGCCTACACCCAGTTCTCCCCTGCCCCTCGCCCCGCCAGGGCCAGGGCTCACGCTTCACCATCTGCCCGGCAGAGGAGGAAGGAAGGTAGCCACGTGCTCACCGGGCCTCCCACCCGCCGAGTTCCCTTGCCTGCAGTGGGAACATCCGCTGCACCTTCCTCACGCCAGGCTGGTTCTTAATTTTGTGTTGAATATAAGAGCAGCCAGTCATCAAGTGCCGTCTCTGTCCGAGGACCTTCTAACACCACGTGCATTTTCTTACTTAGTCCCCACAACAAGCCTGTGACGTGGATGCCGTTCACTGTTTCCATTTTGCAGATGAAGAAACTTGAGTCTCAGGGAAGTGAAGTGACTTGCCCGAGGTCAGAGTGGCAGAGTTGAGATCAAACCCACATGTGACTCCCGAGCCTGTGTCTTGACTTGGGGGTGTTGTGTTCGCCACTGCACCCCTCTCCCTACTTGTTTTCCTGGGGTGGAGAGGAAAGCCTCAAACCGGAGCGTCTCGTTCCCCTCTGATCTCCAGACCCAGTGGGGCATGAGCCAGCGAGCCCAGCCAGTTCTGTGTCCTGCTGGGGACAGTGCTTCCGTGCCCCTTGCGGGAGGGAGGGCACCTGAGCCTCCCACGAGCCTCCACCATCTTGTCAGGCTCCGGAGCCCGCGCCCTGAGCCTCCCTGCCCCGGCGGGCCCTTCTGCTGTCGCTCCGGGAGGAACGAGGGGCGACTCCACATCCATCCGTGTAAGGCGCTGATCGCTTGGGTTTTCTGAATGAATCTTCCTCTGATGCCTCTGCCTGGCCCCCGCCATGTCTCAAGGCTGCCCTCTTGTCACCCCTCTGCCACTTCCTTCCCCTGTCCCTAACGTGTCCTATAATAAAATTAAAGAGACTAGAGTGGTTCTAAGTGCTTTTCCTTTGAGTGGGATGTGGTTCAGTTCTGTCCTGTGGTCTAACTCTCCCTGCCATTGGGATTGGTGTGGCGGATGGACAAGGGAGTGTGGTGGGGCAGATTTAGCTGGAATGCTTCTGGGGACTATCTTATTTGTCACTAGAGGGCTTGAGTGACTTGCCCAAAATAAGTCTGATAGACCAAGTGGTGGGACTTACTATTTTGAGAATCTGGTGCTCTGTGTTGAGAAAGATCCTAACATTAAACCCATGTGTTAGAAGCAGAGCCTGAGACAGGCTTGAGGTGATTATTATTATTATTTTTTTTTTTAGGAAATGTACTTCAAGGAAAACCTGTAAAAGAAGAATTAAAGCAGAAGAGGGTAAGGAAAAATGCTGAGCAGGGACAGAGCCTCAGCCTAGCCTTGGTCTGATCCACAGGGGAAGGGCTCTGGGGCATAAACCACACAGCAGAGTTGAACCAGCTTTTTGTACCTTGTATCAAGCGGTCATTGGCTCAGGAGATGGAGTAAATCCCCAGGTTAGGGGGCTTCATTCTCCTTCCTGCATCCTCACCCAGCAAAGACAGCTGGTGTAGATTGTGTGGTCTGCTGTTGCCCACGGGGGTGAAGTAATGATTAAAACATAATTTGCCGTCCTAGAAAGAGAGCTGGATCTGGAAGTCAACCTGCATCATTTGAAATATGGAGGGGACCAGGGTGAATGACCTCTGAGGTCTCTGGCCAGGACCAGCTACGTAATTTGCAGGGTGCAGTGCAAAATGAAAATGCAGGACCCTTGTTAAAAAAGTATTCATAATTTCAAGAGGGCAACAGCAGAGCATGAAACCAACTGCAGGGTTCTTATAAGCATAGGGCCCATTGCGACTGCATAGGGCGGCTGTTCACCCATGAAGCCAGCCCTGTCCCTGGCACATAGGGGTTGCAGGCTTGGGGCTCAAGGAACTGCCGCCCAGGTGAAAGGGGCGGCCTTGCAAAAACAACAGGAAAATACCTAATCCCACATAAGAAAATACGTAATCCTACAATTTCCCCAGTAATGGTTAAAGAGCAATCCTACGAGTTGTCTAACTAACAGGTACCCTGCTGGGGTTCGTTTTGTACAACTTCTAAAGAAGCTGAATGGATAGAAAAGAGATATAGATCTCTCTCTTTCAAAAAAAATTGTTTTTGAGACTCTGCTTTTACAGAGTTCCTGAGAAAACAGCAGAACGAGCTACAGCCTCAACCAGATCTCAAGAGGACAGAGTCACATCTCCTGTGATAATCCCTTCTCCAAGGAAGGCAGGAAACCAACTTTTGGAATTTGACATCCTTGCAGTTTTTGTTATCTACCTGCTGCCCCAGCTTTTGTTATCAGCTGACAGCCATTGCTATTTTTTTCTCTTCATCCCCCTTAAAATCAGCGAGCCACCTGGCCTCGCTGCTGGCACCCCCTTCTCTTTCTGTGGGATGCCACCCCATCTCCCTGCTCTCTTCCCCCCTTCTCTCTCTCTCTCATTCTCATTCTCTCTGTCCTTCTAAAGGATAAAATAAATTTTACTTTTACATTTTAATCTCTGAGTAAGAAATCTTTCTCCACCCATGCTGTGAGCACCTACTAAGCTTTCCACCCTAACACCGGGAGCCAGGCACAGCCTGAGCCTGTGCTGAGGGTGGAGGAGGAAATGTGACCAGGAACTGGATGCCATGGAGACCAGGACAGTGAGGGTTTGAGCAGAGTGGGTCAGTGAGAAATGCGGCTGTCTCCCACGCTGCCTCTGGGGCCTTGCCCATCAAGCTACCCATCTAATTAACAAATTCACTGAATATACTTTGTGCGCGTGCGTGCGTGCGTGCGTGCGTGCGTGCGTGCGTGTGTGTGTGAGAGAGAGAGAGAGAGAGAGAGAGAGAGAGAGAGAGAAAGATGCTAAAATAGAAGAAAGCTACAAAGCGCTGGAGGGCAGGAGTTGTTAGGGTGGAAAACCTGGTAGGTGTTCATGGCGCAGGTGGGGAAAGATTTCTCACACAGAGATTAAGATATATGAGTAAAATTAATTTTACCCTTTAGAAGGACAGACAGAATGGGGGGAGGGGAGACAGCAGAGAGATGGCATGGCATCCAAAGAAAGAGAAGGGAGATGCCACTTGGCCTCGCTCCTTTTATGGGGTCAAAGAGAAAAATAGTAATCGTTGTGAAGTAATTAGCAGGCAGTCAAGACAGACGTCAAGTTGTCCCTCTTTCTTGTTTCTTCTGTTCCTGGAGACTTGGTTATCTCTGAAAGGTAGTCAGGCCCATCACAGGGGATGTGATTTTGACCCTGAGATAGGGTTTTTTAACCCCCCTATCTGTCCCCGGACCTTCTCAGGAACTCCTTGAGGCTACAGAAACAGATTCTAAAGGCTGTGAGCTGGTGAATATAAGGAGAAAGATTCACATTTCCTTTCTGGGCTCTTTTCAGGTGTTTGTGAAAACAGAGTCCCAGCAGGTTGCCTGCTAGTTTGGGACAGAAACAGCAATGAATAGGGAGAGCTCAAGATTGAATTTTAGCTGTTATGGGAAAATTACAGGATTAGATATCTTCCTGTTATTTCGGCAAGGCCGTCCTTACAGGAGTCAGAGGAGCAAGAGGCCGATTCTGCCAATTCTTGCTGGAGAGAGACTTGGAGAGGGCTTTGGCTGGGAAGCAAGACTGCGAAGGGGACCCGGGCGAGAGGAGGCAAGGTCAGCGCCAGATGCGCGGCTTGAACGCCAGGGTATGGATTCTTAAGTTTGCAGTAGGGGTGGGGGCAGAGAACGTCGCATGTTTTAGGGGCTGAGCTTTCAACACAATCAGACCTCAGCTTCTAGAAGCCGGATGGGACTAAACGTGGAGAGCAACAAGCTGCGGACACGACGAATCTGCCCCGCAGGATCTCCAAGCGCAGTCAACTCTTCCCAGGGGAGCGGCCCTCCGTGGGGGCGTGGTCTCAGAGGGGGCGTGTCCCCCCGCGGGATCTGGGCGCGCCCCCGCCAGAGCCCCGCCCACTCAGCTGCCTGCTCGCCCAGTTCCCGAGCCAGGACCGCCTCCTGAGGGCGCGCGGGGGCGCGGCTCGGTGCGCAGCTGCAAAGGATCGCTTCCGGGGGGGGCGGGTCAGCGGAAGTGAGGTTGGGCGGCCCTACTGGGGTAGGAGGGGCCGTGAGGTGAGAGATCCCGGAGCCGGAGTCTGAGGTGAGAAAGGCTCTAGGGTCACCTGGGAGGTGGTAGCGCATGATTCCGGCCCGGCTTCACGCAAGGGCTTCGTGCTAGGCGCTGTGCGGAGCTCGCGGCTCCTGTTCACGCGGGAGCTGATGTTGTCCGCCTCATTTGCCAGGGGAGAAACTGAGTCCCCGAGGGGTAACTGTTCGTCCAAGTCACCCAGCAAACGGTGACCGAGCCAGACCCAGAGGCTTCTCGTTTCGGCCTCGCTCCTGGACAGGCCGGGTTGCCCTGCCGCTCCTTCTGAGATTCGGCCCCGGCTCGGAGGCTCCCGCGCACTCGGATCCTGGGCCTGTGGGTCCCAGGGCCGCCGGGCAGGCGGCGAGGACTTGACCGACCTTGGCCCGGTCGGGTCGGCTGTTGCGGGGGAGGGGAGGCGCGTCCGGGGCCAGGTTCTCGCAGCGGCTTCCCCCGCGCGGCTGCTTGGGCCCTCGCGGGGAGACCGTCGGCGCAGGTCTCCGACCGCTGGTGCGCTCTGCAAAGTTTCACTGAGCGCCGCGGCCTCCGTGGAGCGCCCGGGACCAGCAGTGCTGAGACGAGGCCCGCTCTGGAGGAGCTCGCAGTCTCCTAAGGGAGACGCGAGTAAACAGATCATGACAACAGCCACGTGGGGGCTGTGGGAGCGCAGGGGTGGTAAGAACTCGCCAGTACTGCCAGCGAACTGGGGAAAGAACCTTCTCTTAACTAGTGACATGTGTGTGGGGGGGTGTTTAAAGCTAAGTTGGTGTTCCCCTTCCATTTCTTAATTCGACACATTTAAGTGCTCACTGTGTCCTAGGCGGACACCGTGCTGTGCGCGGGGCAATCCCAGCCCTTCAGACAAAGGGCAGATTGCAGAGTTACCTAGGGAGAGGGCTCTGAAGGAAAGGCAGGGTGCTGTGGACGCACAGGAAAGGACCTGACCCTGCCACAGGGAAGGGAGGCGATGCTTGAGCTGAGCTCTGTGGAATGACGAAGAATGAGCGCGGTGAAGGCGGTGCTGGTGTTTCCAGCAGAGGGAACGGTGTGGACAGGAGCTCAGAGGTGGTGTGTTGGGGGCCGAAGGAAGGCCAGGATGGCTGGAGGGCGGAGGGCAAGGGGGACGGGGGCTTTGGCTGCAGTGAGTTTGGCCTACAGAGAGCAGAGAAAGATGAGGTTGGGCCTGATTGTGTGGGGCCCTGCAGGCCATGTTGAGGAATCTAGATTTTATCCCGTTGGCACTAGCAAGCCAGTTTTAAACAAATGAGTGATATGATTAGCAATGTGTTTGGGAAAGATCCCTCTGGTGTTCTGTGAAGGTTAGGACCAACTGAGTCTTTGGAAGTAAGGTTGGAGAGGAGGGGGCTGTAAAGACCAAAGTGAGAAACACAGGGTAGCACTGTGATGTGGAACTTGTGGCCGGCACTGATGTTTAGCATAGAGCCTGGCACACAGAGGGACTTTGACAAAAGGCTTGAACTGAGGTGAGAAGATGGAGCCCTTGCAAGGGCAGACTTTAGGTGCTTTCTACTGGCACGACCACTGCGTGACCTTAGACGAGTCCCCTCCTCTCTCCAGCTTCCTTTCCCTATGTGCATCATAAAGTGAGTGACACCTAACTCTCCCAGGGGTGGAAAAGAGACTCTCCAAGGGAGGTCTCCAGAAAGAGCTGCTTTGTCAGTCCAGTCCCTGCCCTGTTCAGAGCCTGTCTGGAGCTCCCCAGTGACTTCTCACCCAGGCATTCCTAGCTGTCATGACTTGACCCCCAGTCTGCTCTTACAGCCTTATCATACTCTGCTCCTCTTTACATATCCCTCACCTGCCTGTGCTGGACCTGTGCTCTTCCTCCTGTTTTTCTTCCCTTCCTACTCCCTCTAAACTCACAGCAGGGCCTTGGGGCTAGAGAGCTGAACTCATCTGGCCACCTGCCTTGTGTCCCTCTCTAGGAGTATAACTCTAGATGTAGTGATATTCAGCCTTTGCTGGGATTATGTATTCCTGTCCTCTCTCTCTCTGGATTGTGAGTTCCCTGAGAGGATGACTCTGTCTTACTCCTGCCATAGCCCCCACCGTGCCTAGCACAAGGTCTGGCATAAGTGGGTATTGTTGGTGCTTGATGAACAAGGGAATAGCTCACTCACTGCATCTGTTCACCATGCAACAGCAATTGTGAAGAGTAGTCAGGAGTGATTGACCCATCTGTGTCATGTTTTAACGGTTCATTAAGTACTTCAGAACCCCCCATTTCACCCACTGACCCTTAAGGTAACCTAGAATGGCAGCTTTGCTTGTCCCCTTTTTATGGATGGAGAAACCAACATTCAGAAAGCCAGTCAGTGGCTGAGCCAGGATAAAAATTTTTGGCTCTTTTTCCTTGTAGCCCAGTAGACTGAGAATGGCAAGAGCTGCTATTTGTTCTCCTGTTCTCTCTTATCTCTCCTCCTTGCAGGAGCCCAGCAGTGCTAGGCTGGGTGGCATATGCCATGCTTTTACATCTTATCTTCAAGAATGAATCCTGAGCTTGGATGGTATCTACAGTTTGGCTCTCCCATGAGCTTTGTAGCTACCAAAGGGTTCTGTTTACATCTTTAGAAATTTTGCCTCAGGAAACCTTAGGACCCGTGAAGTCTCCCTGGGCTGGCCAAGCTCACCCAGCAAATCTGGAACAGAACCTTTAAAGGTCTGGACTGGGCAAAGCCAATGTTGGGTGAAGGCAGCCTCTTGGGCTGTTTTTCTCCCCTGTGAAACATCAGAGAACACTTGGTGTTAGTCATGGCTCTGCAGGGCCTGGTTTTGGGGGCTTGTGTGGTGACCATTGAGTCCCCACTGTGGGGATTGTTTCACAGGAAGGGAAAGCTGGTGTTCCTCTACATGGCCTGATATGAAGGAGTCACACCTCTCGCCTCCCCAAGCTGCAGCTGCCTTGTCCTTCAAGTGCAGGAGCTGGTTGAAATGTCAGGAATGGAAGCCAATGTGGTAAGAGGCATTCCCAGGGCAGGGGTATGGTGGGGAAGGTTGGTCCGACTGAAGTGTGCCGTATGAGGTTCTGAAACTCTCCAGTTAGTTCTTCCCTTCCCCCGAGGCCTGGAATTGGAGCAGGCTGCCCTTCCACCCTCTCCCCACAGGAAGAACCAACTATGACCTTGGGGCACTTTAGGAGTCAGTGTGTTTCGGCCTTTTTGTACAGACAGAGGGGAGGAAAACCTGAACGATCCCTACACCTACCTAATTCCTCACCCTTTCACTAGGCCCTCCCAACATTGACTGCCTTAGTAGCAGCAGGTGTCCCCTTGGGTGGCTGGCCAACATGAAGGCTGGCAACTGGGGAACCTGCCCTCACAGTTGAGACTTGACTTACCCTCCCTCCCCCAGAGTGTCCTGCCCCTAGTTAGGGAAGTAAGTTTCCCTGGAGGATAGTAGTTGGACTCACTGTCTCTCAGGTTATGGCTGTCTTTGTCTTTCTTTGCTCTAGACTATCCCAATCTGGCAAAACAAGCCACATGGGGCTGCTCGAAGTGTAGTGAGAAGAATCGGGACCAACCTACCCCTGAAACCCTGTCCCCGGGCATCTTTTGAGGTGAGTATGCTGGAAGGGCAAGGAGAGTAGAGGCTCAGAGTATGGGGGGGGATAGTGCTGCTTCTGTGCCCTGGACCCCTTGGCATTGCCAAGGCAAGTTGTTTCCTGGTCACTTTTTCATTTTGTCAAGAAATATTTGAGTGCTTATAATGGATCCTGGTCACTGTGCCTTCCTGATTACATACAAACCTGTGACCACAAGTCATATTTCCAATTTGCTCACGAATTAATAATCTTGCATCTTTGTTGCCCCTAATTGATTTCATCAGGCTTTAGCAGTCCAGCTTATCAGAGCAGGCCAAAGGCCCTTGTGGAACCAGATCTCCACACAAGTTCTGTCTGTGCTCTGATGTATGCTTGCAACCTGGCAGGTCTCCACCTGGGACACTGAGTGTTGTGACTCTTGAGTTAAACTCTACTTTTCTTCACCAGCCCTAAGAGTCGGTCACTTAGCCGCTATTTTTGGTGTTTCTCCAAGGCCATAATTCCTCAGCCTTCTCTCTCTGGCCAATCTGGCTACTCCTTTACTAGGCTACTTCAGTCTTACCTGTGTCTAGGGATCCTTTAGCACCCAATGCGCAGCAGAGATTCCTGCCTGGCCCAAGTCTCTGAGACCCCCTTCCTTAATGGAAAACTAAGTAGCATTTATTAGTGCCAGCTGCTTCCCCCCAGGAACTAATGGTTAAGCACCAGCTCTAGGCTAGATGGTTAAGGTGTCCGCATTTAGGGAGCTGGGACACAAATACTTCTGCTGTGTGTCTACACAAAGGAGAGAGAAATATGTGCATGAAAGGACGTGGACTCAGAAACAGAAATGAATGAGCTGAATTTGAGTATCAGATGCTAAACTGCAAAGTATGTGTAGGAACTGCATCTAGAGTTAAAAGATGTCAGGGTTGGTATTAGAATCAGGAATGCATTTGGAAGTGTGTGTTGGGGAACAGGGTTGGGGAGACCTGTCCCATAACCCAGATTGCCAGTTATCCAGAATTGCCTAAAGGGCTTGGGTAGGATGCGGTCCTAGCTGCCTAAATAGCGTCAGAAACAAGGGAAAGATGGCTAGGAAGTGTGACTGACTCCGTGGAGGTTGTCCCCACACTCAGCTGCACCCTCTCCAGTCCTTTGGCCAGATTGTCAGAGACAGAGACAATGAAGGGCACAGGTTCCCACAGAGCCAGGAGTATATGTGAGTAGTAGTTGTAATACTAGCTGGCATTTACTGAGCACATACTGTGTCAGGCACTGTGCTAAGTACTTTGTATGTGTTAACTCATTTAATTACCAAGAGTAAAGGAACATTCAGACCTAATCCAGAAGAGCAAATGGAGGCTTCTCCTAAGTGGCCCATCTTAGCAGTAGCTCCTGGGCCAGTGGAAGTCCTCCTCTGTGTGACCTTGGAATATCACTTAACTACTGAGTCCCAGGTTCCCTACTAAATGCAAGAGCTATCAACCCCTGATCCATCTACCAATTTGTAGCAGAAACAGATGAATTTAACTCATGGGTAGGTGTGCATTTATTATTAACTATTATTATTTTATTAACCCTAGATTTCTGCTGTAAATTAGGTTATGTTAAATGTTATTAAAGGGAATCTTACTTATTTTTAAAATTTAACCATATAAAAATATTAAATTATGGAAAGTAGAAGAGGAAAATAATTACCTATAATCACAGTCATTACAAAGTAACTGTTAATGTCCTAATATAGTTCCTTTCTTTTTCTGGACGCATGTTTTTCACTTTGTTGTAATCACAGTCAATGTATGATTGAATCCTCCTAATTTTTCAATTAACAGTGTCATGTATTCAGCATTTCTATTCCTTGGTGTTCATTTGGGTTGAGGGCTATTTTAGGAAATCCTATTATGGTTCCTTTTGTATAATTAATCATTTCTTTTATCTAAATATATTCAAATTATCAGGTTTGCTTAAAACAATATTCCTATAACAGTGTAGATCCCAATTAGCTATAAAGGTGTTATAAACCGCTAGTCAGGAGAAATTTCCTGTTGCTGTAACAAGTTGCTGATGGCTTTGCACCTATATTCTCACCAGAGGGCATGGTGGTTTCAGACAGTGGCCATTTCCATTGAAAGGTAACTGAGGCCAGTCCCACTGAAGACCCTGAACTATTTGTAATCCCACAGACTCTTGTGCATCTGGCCTCTTATTCAATCTGTTTCTAACCAGGAACCACCTTCTGCTCCCCTCTAGGAAGCTTTCCTGACACCCAGTGCTGGATTAAGTTGTCCTCCTATGTATTATGCACAGTTTTTGATTGGCTCATCATGGTGTCAGTAAATGTTTGTTGATGAATTTTGCTTCCCTGTAGACTCTGCCCACCATCTCTGACCTGTGTTTAAGAGATGTGCCCCCAGTCCCTACCTTGGCTGACATTGCCTGGATTGCTGCGGATGAAGAGGAGACATATGCCCGGGTCAGGTAGCTGAGGCAGTAGCCAGTCTGCTGGGGAATGGGGAGCTTCTTCCCAGAATAGGTGGCAGGCAGCAAGGAGGGTGCTTGTGAGAGGCTGAGGGCAGTAGGAATGAGAGCTGTGGGCTCAGAGGGACGCATAACCTGAGTGTCTTACTGTAGGAGTGGGGGTGCAGTGGTCAGTTGTCTCTGACTAACATAATTATCTTTCCCTGGTTCAGGAGTGATACACGCCCCCTGAGGCATACCTGGAAGCCCAGCCCCCTGATTGTCATGCAGCGCAATGCCTCAGTGCCCAACCTGCGTGGGTCAGAGGAGAGGCTCCTGGCCCTGAAGAAGCCAGCCCTGCCAGCCCTAAGCCGTACCACTGAGTTGCAGGATGAACTGAGTCACCTGCGCAGCCAAATTGCCAAGATAGTAGCAGCTGATGCAGGTAGGAGCCCCTGAGCCAGGGCCAGAGTTTAGCAGGCTGTCCCTTCACCCCTAGCTTTTGGGAATAAGGATGAGGAAAATCGTGGTCCCTGGTTTAGAGGGACTTAGGCCCAGGCTTTGAGGTTGTCCTGAGGTTTGGCTAGCCTGTCATGCCTCTTGGATGGTTTCTACCGGCCATTTTGGGTTCAATGGTTTGGTTAGGAACAAAATCTTCACTTAACCTGTGGTTTCAGGCAGATTCCCTCCCTTAGCCACAAAAACCAGCACCCTCTTCGAAGTGTCTTTAAGATCACATCTTCCATAAGCCTAAAGCAGCTTTCCTTTTCAATGTGAAAAATAAGTATTCACCACCACCACCACTGCTACTAAGAGACATATTCCCTATAAACACCTATCTTCCCTTTCCTTGTCCTTTCTATCAGAGATCACCTCTCTATCCCTCCAGCTTTCTGTCTGCAGTTAAGGTGGAACCACTGGAAATTGATGGGAGCCTGCCTTGACCAGAGGCATGGACAGCCAACAGGTGGATGTCTCCCAACATGCTCAGAGTTTATCCTCATATTCCCCCCATCCTCATTTTTTCCACTCCTCATTGACTTAAAGTCATATAATAGCTTCCAAACTTACCAGTTGGTAGACCACACGAAAACTGTGGTGTTCTCTTTGAAATCTTCATGTATTTAATTCTCTCACATGGAAGTTTTATGGAAAAATTGCACTCGAATTTTCCATTTATACTTCTTGGCTACTTTTTTTTGTCATCGAAGAGATAACCAGAAGTAGTTTATGAAAAATCAGAGTGCTGTTTAAACTTCAGAAATTGAGGAAATTCTCCCCACTGAAATTCAGGAAACTCTCAGAGGACTTACCATTCTAGTTTTGCTTAGAACACTTGTTCTAGTTCATAGATAGCAAGATTCAAGGGGGCATAGTCAAAAGCACTAGCCCAGTTAGAGAAAAGGACAAATCAGGCCTTAACTCTGTCACTACTGCTCCAGCCTAAGACAGGGCTGTCACTCCATTGCCTACTGTGGAATGGGAGCTTTTAGGAGCCAATGCCTTTATGGGATGGGTTTTTCTGCCTTCCTGGATCACTGGAAAAGCCCAGTGTTTCTATATCTTTCTGAGCCCGAGTGAGAAGCACAGTGGCTACAGATACTATCCTGGGTGTTGCAAAGTTTCATGGCGTCAGCCCAGGAAGTGAATATTCGGTAGATGGTGCTGTGGGGAGAAGATATTGGTACTGTATTCTAGTCCCAATGTCCATCCATGCCTATTGTTTTCTCTTTCAGCTTCGGCTTCATTAACGCCAGATTTCTTATCTCCAGGAAGTTCAAATGTCTCTTCTCCCTTACCTTGTTTTGGATCCTCATTCCACTCTACAACTTCCTTTGTCATTAGTGACATCACCGAGGAGACAGAGGTAGAGGTACCTGAGCTTCCATCAGTCCCCCTGCTTTGTTCTGCCAGCCCTGAATGTTGCAAACCAGAACACAAAACTACCTGCAGCTCGTCTGAAGAGGATGACTGCATCTCTCTGTCCAAAGCCAGCAGCTTTGCAGACATGATGGGTATCCTGAAGGACTTTCACCGGATGAAACAGAGCCAAGATCTGTAAGTATTTGATGAGGTCTGGTGATCTATTTATTCTTTAAGTTGCCTGTAGCCAGTGATCTAATACAACATACTTACATAGTAAGTCCTCAGTAGTAGCCATGTTACATCGTTCTCAAAGCTTGCTGACTACCTGCTGCTAGTGCCAGGGGCCCCAGTTTGAGAAAAGAGCAACATTTTACATTTGTTGAGTTAGGTCACCCCAACCAAATATTAGACTAGTAGGGATTTTACAAAGAAGGCTCATCCAGTCCAACTTTTGTCCTCAGGTGGCTTTACCACTTCAGTTCTCATACTGCTAGTGACAGTGTCCCCATGTCCCACCTTTCAGAATAGGGGGTTGTGTGACATGTGTTTTGGTATCTCAAATTGGTAGACTTCTCATAGAAGGAGAATTTCATAAAGTTGGGAGTTTCTGTCTGCTTTAAAATACAGTGGTCCATTATGCAAACCAACCCTGCAAATTCAGGGATTTGAGAACAAGATTTTTGAGACTCATGGGTAGTTCCTAAATCTTGCTGCTTATCAGAATTGTTCAGATTTGTTAAAAATATACCTTCAACTTACTAAAACAGAATCCCCAAGGAGTGAAGCTCTAGGTTTTTCTGATGGCATATGAGGGAATTTAGGTAATACCTACCTTGAAAAACTCATTTAGCAGAGAAGTCTTAGGGAGTCACCCCCTTTGCACAGTGTTTCTCCAAGTGTGACTTGAGCAGCTGTAAAGGACTCACCAGAGGAGCTTGTTCAAATGTAGGTTTGGGCATTTAAGTTTGAGACCTAGACCTTGATGGCCAGTGCCCAGGGTGTGCAGTTGTGTTTGTTAAGACAGATATAAAGCCATTCTAGGTACCGGGAGGTGAAATTTTTCTCCTGAGTTGATGAAGTTCCTATTGAAGGGAAGATTATGTACCCTGTGCAAGGATCCATTTTTGTTTCCTGGGCCCCATTTCCCACTGAAAACTAGACCAGGCCAAGTGGCTACCTCCTTTAGGAGTCAGTCTTACCTTCTTTCTCTGGCTCTAACCAGGTCGGTCATACCGACCTGCAGCTCTTTGGTCTCCCACATTCCCAAATTCAGTTGCTGCTGCTTTTGGTCTTCCCTGAATTTTCTTCCAGTCACAATGTTTTATAGATTGACTCTCAAACTTTCTCTTACTAGCTTCTTGGACCAAATTAGATACAAGACACTTGTTGCCAACCCCTTCTTCTCACTTGTGCCCTGGGACCGGAAGGAGCTGGGTTGATGACTAAGAATGGGAAAGTAGCCCAGTCAGCATAGATTCAGAAATGTAATAGACCAAAGGCAATTCCTCTTGTTTTTGTTTTCAAGGTTTAATAGACAATCTTGGCCCTATATCTTGCCTAATGACCAGTAAAACACCTTCATGGGGATGTATGTATGTAAGTTCACTAGAATTTCAAGCACCTGTTTTACAGGTATCCATGACCCTCTTATATATGGTGTATCAGGTAATTTGAGACCACCCCCATAGAGTTGGTTTTCTTCTCACGAGTCCCTATTGTTCTGAATATTTTGCTGTAATTCTGGATCTCTTATTAAAAAGATCTTTCAGCTCCCCTGAGCGGGAGACAGGGTAGTAGGAAATCCTTAGCATACATTTTCCCCGGAACTATTAACGGTCAGAATGGCCAAGAGTCATCAGTCACCTCCCCTGCTGACTGGGGAGAAATGCTACTAAGATAGGGCCAAAAGGTAGGGGCAAAAGCTTAGCCATCAGAGACCAACTCTTAACAGATTGATGGTTGTTTACTTTGCCTGTGGTTTATAGCCACTTCCAAAAACAGTAAAGCGTTTTAGTTAAGAGAGGAGATCTGGAACCAGCTAGTTTGGTTTCAAACTCTGGATTCACCATTTACTTGCTGAGTGACTAGTGACTTTGGGCAAATTGTATACCCTCTCTGTGTTTTTAAACACATTTGTAAAAGGGAACTGTAATAGCACCTACCTCCTAAGGCTGTTGTGAGGATTCAGTGACATAATGTATACAAAAACTCAGAACACTGCCCAGGACAGAGTAAGTACTCAATAAAGATAAGCTATTATTATTGTGTCTCCAGGAACCGGAGTTTACTGAAGGAGGAAGACCCTGCTGTGCTTATCTCTGAGGTCCTAAGGAGGAAGTTTGCACTGAAGGAAGAAGATACCAGTAGAAAAGGAAACTGACAGCACTCGGCCGGCAAACTCACTCTCATGCTCCTGGAATTCCTTTAATAGCTGCCTTCCTCACTGCAGATGTTTCTGCCTCTCAATGAGAAATCTTCTGCAACAGTCTTGCTGACAAGCTAGAGCTTGGACTGAAAGAGAAGAGTTGGATTCTGTGTTTCCCCTACATCAAAGTCTAGCAGAAGCTAAGGCCTGTGATTTATTACAGGTAATCGTGTAGAATGCAGTGTCTCAGTTTTAAAGGGTAAGACAGAAGTTTCTGGTTTTTCCTCATCCCTGTGTGAAAATAGGTCCTAAATGAATGACTTCACTGCATTAGACCCCATAACTGGTCTCATTGGACACTTTGTGCCCACCTGTCACTCACTCTCAGTGGCTTCCTTGCAGCAGAGCAGGATAGAGCCAAAGGGGCTATAAATGTTTGTGTACATGTTCACAGGGCAGGGAAAATCTTATGCTGCTCCATCATAAACCTACACCAATGCCCTGCAAACACCCTCTCCCCTTCCCTGTCTAGACGTAGAGGCTGGGCCACTGAACCAGCCAACACTTGGGCTGCACTGGGAGGCCTGGGCTGTTTGGTTCTTAAACATTTTATAATACTGAACAACCAAATCTACCCTCCAGGGCCTTGGGGGTCTCATCAGTTCCACTGATTAAAAACTTTCTCTTCCACGGACTTCAGTTTAAGCCTGGTAGGAAAGAGAAACAGGGAGGAGAAAGAACATACCGTCTTTCTTCCAGGCCCCCGACTGCTCCTTTGGGTTAGGCCAAGGTTTGTACCTGCCACACCATGCATGACTCAGATGCCCTCAGGTCCCTTTCTCTATGGTATGTATACTATGTGTGTTTGGGTTGACTTACTACCTGACATTAAAGGAAGGATTTGGATAGAGAATGCATATGCTGTGTCCATCTCTTGAGTTGTGATTACCCAGGATCCCTCAGGGGTATAGGATTCCTATTAATTTTGGAAACTTTTTTAAACAGGCTTCTGGTTTCCCCTCTTTCCTTACAAGGTCCTGACCTTATAAGAGAAAACTTCCCTATGGGGTTTCTTCCTTCCCCCTTTCTGTAGAGATTTTGCCCTAAACTCTTAAAAAAACAGTTCTATCCTATAACCTGCAAATCTGCCACCTAGAGGTTTTTTAAGCCTCTTAGATACCACACCTGGAACACGAGAAACTGCCAAGGATAATGCCTTGAGTAGAACATAGGTCAAACCAGACTCGTGTTCAGATCAGACCCAGGGCAATGACAGCATATACTATTAAAATGTTTTTTTCAAAAATAAAATTGGTAATGTTTTAATTACCACCAGAGCCAGCTTTGGAAACATTTACTTGGAATTGTAGTTTTAAAAGGGGGAGTCCCTTCCACATTGTGGGAAAAGAGTAACTTAGGGAGAGATATTTAAACATAGAGTACATTAATTTAAAATGCTATACAGTTACCACAAAAATAAAGTAACTACCACCATTCTACCTCTCTCTCTACTTGCTCCCACACACCTGGGTTGTGGGGAGATTTGCCTTATTTAAAAAGGGATCAGGGATAATCATCCCAAGCTTAGGTTGAGTGGGTAAGATTACAACCAGAGATTAAAAGAACACACATCCATACGAAGCAAAGTCCCGGCAACTGAAAAGGCACAGAGGTGGCTCTGCAGGCTGAGTAACAAGCTCTTCAGTGGAGGCATAAATACCCGCCCTACCTTCTCAGCGCTCATCAAAGACTCCTTCAGGGAATTTGCTAGTCACCTTCTTCTTAAGGGAAAGCCATCATGCCAATCACACTGTCTTGACAATGGCACCACCTGCTTTATTTACACAGAAAATGCTCAGTAATGACAACAGCTTCATCCTATCCCTCCTTCCCACCTAAACAAACTCGTTCTACTACCCCCTCCATCCCCAACTATAATTCCCTACATATCTGCCATTTCAAGGTACTTTTAACAACTCTCATAAAAACATTTAGAATTGGTGCCTGATAACTTGGTTACCTTCAGAGTCCTGGGTAAAGAGTAAATCAGGCTTCAGATTTAACTGTGTCGGCCCATCCTGGTACTGAGGCCAAGGGCTGTTAGGAAACTGCCCTAAGCCCCGACTCCAGTTATTGGTTACATCTTGGAAAGGACTTCTAGTGTTGTGGGCAATGACTCGCTGGCCTTGAGTATCTTCAGTGAAAAGCTGACTCCAGGAGTCCTTGTCCTTTTCACCATCCCAGGAAAACACAGAAACAGGATGAGGACTTTGTTTCACTGATTTTGTGTTTTTTCCACTCCAGGATTCCCTGTAAGTTTGAAGGACAGGAGCCTGCCTGTTTTCTTTGGCAGACTCCTTCCTTTCTAATTTAGTCTTGTCCAAGGGCTGACAGCGTTTGTCCCTAGGTGGTTTGATGTGTTTCTCCGTGCCCTGATAGTTCTTCTTAGATCCATGAAGCCATTCCCTTTTCCTGGCAGAATCCCTCTCTCCCTCCTTTTGGTCCAGCAAACAAGAACTTTCCAAGTCCTGGGTGAAGGAAAAAGCCAGTGAGGCATTACTCTCTCCAGCACAATCTAGGGTATCAGGCTGGAGCAAAGATAACACAGACAAAAATGGGGTTCCCGTTCTGTGGTGGCCAGAAGTCTGGAGGGACTGAGGAGAAAGTCCAGATTCCTGGATGTCTGCAGGGGTTGAAGTGGCTAAAGGGGGTGCCACACAACCATCCTCTAAGCCTTGCATCAAATGGGCTAGCTGGGCTGCATCTTTCTTAGACTCCTTGTTGATCCAACTTTCTCTATGAGATGAAACACTCCTCTGGTCACCACCACTGGTCTTTCCTAGTGAAACAGGAATGAACAAATATTATTCTGTGAGAAAATCGTGCCCCGAACAAGCAGGATTTAGTTGGCTTTTTCTGAAATCAGTATCATCTACTGTACTACCTAGTGCAAGAGTCTTATTCAGACTCTTCACATAACTTTGTAGCTGATCTTCCTGCTTTTCAATCTCATTGTTCTCTCCTGAATGATCTTCTAAAACACAGATCTTCTATTCTCCTACTCAAATATATGGATGCTTCCCATGACTACCTAATAAAGTGAAACATGGCATATAATCAGACCATAGCCTACTTTTCCAGCTGAGTTTTCATTTGTGGAGTTTAATGTAGGACACATCAGTTTTGCTTTTATTTTTAATTTAAATGTGGTTTCTACTAAATAGTTATCCTGACCAAATATGTACTCCTGGATATTACCCTTAAAGAAGCATGCTCAGGGGTCGGGGGAATCGGAAAAAAAAAAAAAAGCATGCTCAACACACACTAGTTTTGTGAGGTCTCAAAGATCGCATTATCCAACTCTTGAGAAACTTTCTGGTGACACTGTGAAGGATGTAGGTTCCCTACTTCCCATGAGTTTCATGGGAAAGGGAATGAAGACACAATTAGGGTGCTAAGCCAACCAGTAGGAAGGGCAATAATAAACCAACTGCTAGTGTCTAGCCTGTCCATTTTATCAAGCATGGAGTGGATCCTGTTCTGCCTTAAGGATGAATGACATGGAATTCCCAACTCTCCCCAGATTATACCAAAATCTATTTACAAACAAAGCAGAATAACTGATTTTCCTTCTCCAACAAGCATTATACTGCAGAAACTATGTGTTTGTGAGAATTCTCAACTTTGCCTAAGAATTCAATGTAGACTATAAAATATACCAGAATTTGTAAGTAGAAAAAGTGTTTTTGAGAAAAATCTGTCCTTGATACATAAAGCAAAAGGGTGTTTAAGGTTTTATTTAGAGGAGAGAGAGTACATTTTGCAGGTTTATGCAAAGCACTCCTCCGAGCACTCTCCAGTTGGCAGGAACTGGCTCTGGAAGGCCCAGCCTGCTCAGAGGCAGCTGCTCCCCTGAACAGGAACATGCAAGCAAAGAACCTGCCAAAGGATGAGACAAAACTCAACTTTACGCCAACCTTTCTAAGAAAAAAGAAGCTTTGAACCTTTGACTAATTTGAGAAGCTTCATACAGAAATAATAATTATCAATTAATCTTATACAAATTACTCCTTGTGGCCAACTCAAGACATATACCTAATGGCAGGTCAACTCCCAAGTACACCTTTTCTCACTGCTCTGTCAGCGAATACAAATATTTAATATTAAGCTGAGCAAAATAGAACCAGAAAAGTATGTTTGCATAAGTATGTATACATTGCTTTTCAAAAGGCGATTTCTTGTGTTTTATAACCTCTTCCAACAGGTCAGTTAAGTTTAACACAATGCACTAGTTTGACCATGTCTCATAAATGTTCCAATATGGAAAAATAAACATACTCCTTTTTTGCTCCTTGGATAATGAAGTATTCCCAGACTGGGAGTATTCCCAGACAGGTCACCATACCTGGCTGCAGGGTGAAGAAGGAAGTTATGCTTCTCTGTTGAACACTTGTAGGTGGAGTTCTTCTTTGAGTAAGAGAAATATTAGTCTTTCTTTCTCCAGGAAGGAGTGTTAGCATTTTGGTGCCTGGTTTGATTAAATGTGTCTGAGAAGGGGGGGAAAAAGAATAATAGAACCTATTAATATTAGAAGAGCTGCCAGACAGGAGAGATTCAATAAATACCAGTGACCCTCTTGGAACCATACCGGACCCTTTGGACTCCACTTACATTCTATTCTTCAGGTAGTTTGTGCTGGACACCATCTTCCATTTCCTGCCATCCAGACAGTGTATTTTGTTTGTTTTTTTAAGGAATCACATATTCTAACTATAGCCCAGTCTTTCTGCTTCCCCACAGAAATCAGACTGACTAAACAAGCCAAAATTTGCCAGGCGTGGTGGCTCACACCTGTAATCCTAGCACTCTGGGAGACCAAGGCGGGCGGATTGTTTGAGCTCAGGAGTTCGAAACCAGAGCGAGACCCTGTCTCTACTAAAAACAGAAATTAATCGGACAACTAAAAATATATAGAAAAAATTAGCCGGGCATGGTGGCGCACGCCTGTAGTCCCAGCTACTCGGGAGGCTGAGGCAGAAGGATTGCTTGAGCCCAGGAGTTTGAGGTTGCTGTGAGCTAGGCTGACGCCATGGCACTCTAGCCCGGGGAACACAGTGAGACTCTGTCTCAAAAAAACAAGCAAAATTTGTTACAGGGATTCCAGAGATGATGTGCTTTCTTTTATATTTAAGGTTAATCAGTGATTCTACATCAGCAGCAGTTGATACATTTTTCAGCAGTTTTCAAATAGTCACATAGTGGTTAAGAGCATGGCTCCAGAGCCACACAGCTGGGGTTCAAATCAATCCCAATTCTGCCACTGCCACTTATTAGTTGTATGATATGCAAATTGCTTAATCTCTGTCTCATTCTCATATGTGGAATCACGACAATAATAGTACCTCTCCCATATGGCAGTTATGCAAATTTAGTGAATTCACATACAAGACTTACACAGTTCCTGGCACATAGAAAGCATTCAGTAACAGTAGACTGTTATTAAGAGGAGGAGCAATGGAACAGCACCAGTCTTGCCACACTTTCATCACAGGCCCTTTTATACGTCACAGTGTGGTACTAGGAGATAGGCAAGGGAAGTTTACGATGTGAGTTTTGTCAACTATCTATAAATAGAACCTCATCCACTTAGTGTGATTTGTTTTACTTCCATTTGCTTGTTATGGAATGACTGAGAAGTACAGAGAACAGGGTTATACTCAATTCAATTTAGCTGTAACAGCCAAAGAAAAAGTGAGATTTGCCAATATTCGTGCAGCAAGTTGGAAGTAGGCCTGAAACTTGAACCCACATTATTAATTCTAGCTCAAAGTTGACCTCATTTCATCTTTACATTTGGAAACTAAGTTGTACTTTAAGTGCTTAAAAGAACAAAATCCTGGATGTAAAATTCATACTTAGACTTGCAGTACCGGAACAGAACTTTCTCTCCCAGCATACACAACCAGAAAACTGGATCAAAGATGTATGAAAAAAACATCAGATAATAGGCAGTACATAACTGAAATCCCTGAGAAAAGGGAAACAAATGAGGTGAGCCCTGTGATCGTCTCAGCTTTCTGCCTGAAAGCACTTTCCAGACCACAATGTATACTCCAAGCAAAGCATTGCAGTTTTGATCAATTGAGTAGATTGAGACTGGAATTTGGGGAATCTGAGGTGGCTAAGAAAGACCTCCAGAAATCTGCATAGGGATCCCTTCAAGTCTATTACTGAATACTAAGCTACACGTGTTAAGTGAAACCCCACAAGGCCAGGCAAGGAAACTGCAAACTGGAATTGCAAGCTAAACAATTCCCAGAGGTCACACACACTGGGAGATACTTGAGTTCCCACTAGCCAGAGTAGAGCGATGACCTAGAATACCAGGGACATTGAGTAGAACTATATGAAGAATCATCCTTTAGTAGTAGAACTAACCTAGCCCTAGAGCAAAAACTATTCCAAACCTGCCTTAACAAAGCTTTTTTTTTTTTTCCTTAACAAAACTTAAAAGCAAGCTTTGAAAGTATCACGCTGATTAATGTAACTTCCTGCCAAAACAAAATTCGGTATTCTTTAAAGATAACAACATCCAGACACTCAACAATAGCACTCATGTCTAGTATGCAATAAAAAACTACTAGACTTATGAAGCAGGAAAATATCTACAACTGGGGTGTGTGTATGGGGCGGGACAGGGGTGGGGGGAATCTGTTAATAGAAACAGACCCAGATCTCTTCTGCTATAGTCTGAAACAAAATTTAAAAAAGAAAAAAAGAAACAGACCCAGAAATGTCAAGGATAAGAGAATTAGCAAACAAGTTAATAGCTAACTTAAATACACTCAAGGATTTAAAGGAAAATATGAACATAATAATGAGAAAAATAAGGGCCAGGCATGGTTGCTCATGCCTGTAAGCCTAGCACTCTGGAAAGCCAAGGTGGGAGGATTGCTTGAGCTCAGGAATTCGAGACCAGCCTGAGCAAGAACGAGACCCCATCTGTACTAAAAAAAGAAAAATCAGTCTGGTGTCGTGGCCCATTCCTGTAGTCCCAGCTACTCAGGAGGCTGAGGCAGGTGGATAGCTTGAGCCCAGGAGTTTGAAGTTGCAGTGAGCTACGATGACACCACTGCACTTTACTTGGGGCATTTGATGAAAACTACAAACTTTAACAGATTCTTTTTCAAAGATAGCCAATACAAGATCTCCCATTTCACATACTCTTCTTATGTGACTGACACTCTTCCATCAAGTGGCAAAATCCATATTCCTTTACCTTGAATTTGGAAAGAACTTTGTGACTACCTTGACCAATAAAATATGATAGAAGTAACGAACAGTATACGATTTCCAAAACTAGATCATAAAATGCCATGCACTTCGGCCTTGCTCTCCTGAGATGCTCACTGTTGGAACCTGGCCACCCCATTATGAGGAAGCCCAAGCTGACACATGGCTCTCTAAATTTTATAGGAGCCACTCCTAGCTATGCGAAATAATGTGGGTTAATATGCCAACAAATATTTGAGCACCTACATGCTAGGTACTGGGAATTTAGTGATGAACAAAACAGACTGCTCCAGTAAAGTTTAGAGAGAAAATAGACCAATAATAGTTATTTAAATTACTACAAGTATGCTAAGTACGGTAAAGAAGCTTCACGGAAAACTACAGGTTACCAGACCTCAATTAGTTAGCTGAAGGATGTTTCTTCCTTAGGTCAGAGTGATGTCAGAAGTGACAATATCCCAGTTATAGCTCTCTTAGAAGACCCATGGCTTCAAGGATCTCTATTTATCTCAGTGGAATGTTAAGGTTGAGTGAGGACAGATCATCTGAACTGAGAAGGACCCAGGTACAAAGTCCTTCAGCTAATTATCCCTACCTCAAAATAAAGGCAGCATCTATGTATACTTTATACAGTACAGGCATACCTCATTTTATTGAGCTTCACTTTATTGTGTTTCACAGATATGGCTTTTTTTTTTTTTCTTAACAAATTGAAGGTTTGTGGCAACCCTGCATTGAGTAAATCTATCAGTGCCATTTTTCCAACAGCATCTGCTCACTTTGTGTCTCTGTGTCACATTTTGGTAATTCTCGTAGTATTTCAAACTTTATTATTATTATATCTGTTATGGTGATCTGTGATCAGTGATCTTTGATGTTACTATTGTAATTGTTTTGGGGTGCCACTAACCATATCCGTATATGATGGCAATAATAAATGTGTGTGTTCTGACTGCTCCACTGACTGGCTGTTCCCCAGTCTCCTTCTCCTTGGGCTTCTCTATTTCCTGAGACACAACAATGAAATTATCCCAGGTAATAATCCTACAATGGCCTCTAAGTGTTTAAGTGAAAGGAAGAGTCACAGGTCTCTCACTTTAAATCAAAAACTAGAAATGATTAAGCTTAGTGAGAAAGACACGTCAAAAGCTGAGAGGTCAAAGCTAGGCTTCTTGCACCAAAATAGTTTGCCAAGGTATGAATGAAAAGAATAAGTTCTTGAAGGAAATTAAAAATGCTACTCCAGTGAACACACAAATGATAAGAAAGCAAAACAGCCTTATTGCTGATAAGCAGAAAGTGTAAGTGGTCTGTATAGAAGATCAGACCAGTCACAACATTCCCTCAAGCCAAAGCCTAATCCAGAGCAAGGCTCTATATAACACATTTCAATTCTTGTGAAAGTTGAAAGAGGTGAGGAAGCTGTAGAAAAAAAGGTTGGAGCTAGCAGAGGTTGGTCCATGAGGTTCAAGGAAAGAAGCTGTCTCCATAACATGAAAGTACGAGGTGAAGTGGCAAGTGCTGCTGTAGAAGCTACAGCAAGTTACCCAGAAGATCTGAGATAACTGATAAAGGTAGCTACAGTAAACAGATTTTCAATGTAGATGAAATAGCCTTATATATAAAGAAGATGCCATTTAGGACTTTCATAGCTAGAGAGCAGTCAATGCCTGGCTTCAAAGTACAGGCTGACTCTCTTGTTAGGGGCTAATGTAGCTGGTGACTTTAAGTCGAAGCCAATGCTCATTTACCATACTGAAAATCCTAGGGTTCTTAAGAATTATGCCAAATCTACTTTGCCTGCACTCTATAAATGGGAACGACAAAGCCTGGATGACAGTACATCTGTTTATAGCATGGTTAACAATATTTTAAGCCCATTCTTGAGACCTACTGCTCACTGACAATTGACAATGCACCTGATGGAGATGTACAAGGAGATGTTTTCATGCCTGCTAACAAAATATCCATTCTGTAGCCCATGGATCAAGGAATAATTATGACTTTCAAGTCTTATTATTATTTAAGAAATATATTTCATAAGGCTATAGCTGCTGTGGATGATTCCTCTGATGGATTTGGGCAAAGTTAACTGAAAACCTTCTGAAAAGGATTCACCATTCTAGATGCTATTAAGAATATTCATGGTTAGCTGGGCACAGGGGTGCATGCCTATAGTCCTACTACTCGTGAGGCGAAGGCTAGAGGCTAGAGTTTGAGACCAGCCTGGGTAGCACAGCAATACCCCCATCTCTTGACAGGAAAAAAAAAAAGGAACATTCGTAGATTCATGGGAGGAGGTCAACAGGAGTTTGGAAGAAGTTGATTCCAACCTTCATCGATAAACTTTGAGGTGTTCAAGATTTCAGTGGAAGAAACTAACTGTGGATGTGGTGGAAACAGCAAGAGAACTTGAATTAGAAGTAGACCGTGGGCCAGGTGCGGTGGCTCACTCCTTAATCCTAGCACTCTGGGAGGCTAAGGCAGGAGGATCGCTTGAGGTCAGGAGTTCAAGGACCAGCCTGAGCAAGAGTGAGACACCATCTCTACTAAAAATTAGCTGGGCAACTAAAAATAGAAAAAAAATAATTAGCTGGGCATGGTGGTGCACATACCTGTAGTCCCAGCTACTTGGGAGGCTGAGGCAGGAGGACCGCTTGAGTCCAGGAGTTCGAGGTTGCTGTGAGCTAGGCTGACGCCACGGTACTCTAGCCTGGCAACAGAGCAAGACTCTGTCTCAAAAAGAAAGGGGGGAAAAAAAAAGTAGACCATGAAGATATGACTGAATTGCTGCACTTTCACAATAAAACTTTAATGGATGAGGAGTTGCTTCTTATGGATGAGCAAAGTGGTTTCCTGAGATGTAATCTATTCCTGGTGAAGATGCTGTGAATATTGTTGAAATGACACCAAAGAATACAGAATAGTACATAAACTTAAGAAAGCAGCAGCAGGGTTTGAGAGGACTGACTCCAATTTTGAAAGAAGTTCTGCTGTGAGTAAAATGCTATAAACAGCATTGCATGCTACAGAGAAATCTTTTGTGAAAGCAAGAGTCAATCGATGCAGCAAACGTCACTGTTGTCTTATCTTAAGAAATTGCCACAGCCACCCCAACCCTCAGCAACCACTACCCTGATCAGACGGCAGCCATGAACAGACGCAAGACCCTCCACCAGCAAAAAGATTACGACTTGCTGAAAGCTCAATCATTAGCATTTTTAGCAATAAAGTATTTTTAATGAAGGTATGTACATTGTTTTTTTAGACATATGCTATTGTACACTTAATAAACTATGGTATATTTTATATGCTCTGAGAAACCAAAAAAATTGTGTGACTCACTTTATTGAGGTGGTCTAGAACTGAACCTGCAGTATCTCTGAGGTATGCCTGTGTAAGAAAGCCTGCTAAGAGGCATAGGGTTCCTATAGGACCAAACCCCTTGGTAAAATGTTGTCATGGTTCTGCAGCATTTAAATTCAGTTCAGCCCTCATTTTATCTTTCTCTTTTCTGATAATTTATCTACAAGTTTGTTCAAACCAATATAATTCCCTTTTTCTTTTATGATTCATGATGACCTTCAAATCAAGTAAATAATTTGGCTCAACTTCCTTTTTTCATAACGGTCACTCTGGTCTTGAATTTGTGTATGAAGTCTCATTTTCCACACACACTGACAAAGCTTGAAAACATGAAAGTGCTATTTAATTTTTTGCCATGCTTCCTCTTCCTTTATGCTTCTCAGGGCCCATACTCATTCTCTTCCCACTTTGGGAGTCACTCACAGCATCATCACCAAGTCCCCCCTTCCTCTTTAGTCACTCATAGCACTAATTTGATGACTGTTAGGATGAAAAACCTTTCCGATCAGCACTCTCACGCTTCGTCAAGTCAGGCTGAAAGGCTGATGCTACCTAATAAACACCCCTAAGGAGGATTGTTTAAGGAGTCTTACCAAGAAAGGCTGTCCAGATTCTCATCATTGAGCATCTCCAACAACATAAGTCAGCTCTGTTGAATTAGTAACAAAGTATTAATTCAAAACTTGCTTCAAAACTCTCCAAACCTGCAGAAGTAATAACACACTACCTTAGCTCAGGATCTCCTAAACTCTTGCCTAGCCCTAGCTAGTCAGGCCTCCATTCACTACCTATTTCAACCAATTCCACACTTAACTTCTAGATTAATCTTCTTAAGAGTACAGCTGTGATCATATCATCTTGCCCCAAAACTGTCAATAATTTCTCTACTTCCTGTAGCATAAAGTGTAGACTCAGATCGCACACATTCATGAGTCCCACTTACCTTTCTCTCCACTCCCCAAAACCCTCCACGCATCCTGTAACATGATACTCAGCTACATGCCAGTCCCCAGTCATGGCCTCCACCTTCCTCACTTCTGTGCCTCACACAAAAGGGCCTTTTTCACACTCAACCCCAAAATGCTGCAAAATCCTCAGCTTACCCTCAAGCATTCCTGATTCCCACAGCCATGTGTGGCCTCTTCCTCTTCTGAAATGGCCATTTATCACTTCCTATCTCAAGATTTAGCATCCTACAAAATCCTGAGATCAACATTTGATTCACATACTTTTTTTTTTCCTATCCTCCACAGAACTTAATATAGCTTAATACACATAATAGGTACTCGATTCAATAAATATTTTAGAAAGAAGATAGATATACAGGAAGGATAGATTCCCGTTTCTGTTTTATGTATATCTACTCGTTACATTTTCAGTACGTCAACAAAGCTGTCGGAAAACACTAAGGCTTTTCTAGTACTGTGATCAAAGCTAAGACGAGCACCTGTCACTATAACTGATGCTACACATAAGGTCCAGAACACAGATGGGATGGGAGGGTACACCCACAGAGAACTGGGAAGGTTTCCTCCCAAAGTAATCTAACAACAGAAAATTATTCCAAGAATTTTCTCTTGACCCACCAGGCACTAGTTTTTCATCTAAACCTAATGAAAACTCAACAGGGAGAAGAGAAAAGCAAATTTCTTCTAGCTACCACAACTCCTAAACTGGAGACCTGATACATACCCCCTAGCATTATTAAGTCTCATAAAAGGGGGCTCCTTGCTAATGAGATTTTTCTCACTTAAACAATGTCACCCAAGTCAGAAGTCATTGTAGTACAGTGTTTTAGTACATTTACCATCAGTTTTACCCTAATGAGGACTACTTATTGAAGACTTTTTTTTTTTTTAAGAGACAGAGACACACAGTCTTAGCTCTGGTCACCTAGGCTGGAGTGCAGTGGCGTGATCATAGCTCACCGCAGCCTCAAACTCCTGGGGTTCAAGGGATCCTCCTGCTTCAGCCTCCCAAGTAGCTGGGCCTACAGGCGCACGCCACACTTCACTGACTTTTTGTATTTTTTGTAGAGATGGGGTTTCACTATGTTGACCAGGCTGGTCTCAAACGCCTGACCTCAAGCGATCCTCCCATGGCCTCCCAAAGTGCTGGGATTATAGGCATGAGCCACTGCACCCAGCCTAAAGATCTGTTTAAATATTCCTTATTTTAGCTACTTCCATTATAGCAATGGTCACATGTGTCCCTCTCAATAGCGGAGATGACAATCCCATAAAAGAAAGAAGAGCACTGTGCTCATTTGGAAGGAAAAGAAGATGCCTCGATGGAAATGCACTGGAGGAGGAATCCCTACTCTGGAACAATCCCTGAATCCCCCTGGAAAGTATTCACTTTGTTAATAGAAGTATTACTACATATACATACAACCAGCCGATATATACTACACCTATTCTCCCAATTTCCAAATACTATTTCAAGTCATATTTTTTATATTTTTTCTTTATAATCATCCTCTACTACTCAGGTACCAATTTCTAGTCCTAAATATAATCAGATCAGAAGATGCAAAGGGCCTTTAAAAGGGAAGAGACACTGAGAGATGCAGAAAACGGGACCAAAGCCATAGCTTAAAAACATTTAGGAGATCCCCCACCAAGCCCATTTAGGTCTTTTTGAGCATAACTACACTTTCAGATATCATTATAGAGACCAATAATCCAATAAAATTAAATATCTTTCAACTTCTACTATTCGGGATTAGGCCCCTGTTATTTCTTGCCTCAACTTCAGCAATATCCTCCAAATTCCTCTAGCCTACCTTTCATGTACCACATACTCTCATATAATCACCATTGGGTTAATCTTCTTAGAGACAGCTCCTGTTATGTCAAATGCCTTCCATGAATTTCCAACATGGCACTAGTTTACTCTCCTAATCACATCTCAAGTCCCCAACATATACCCTACAAATTGAATTACTCTCTATGCAGTAAAGAGTATTGCCCAAAAAAAGGCCTGGCCTTTGCCCTTCACTCTGAGAGGCAATCTCTAAATCCCTAGAATGTCTCACTGGATAGGGGTGTCTTTTTTAACCTGGAAGCCTTGGACCACACCAGATCATCTATGCTAACAATGTGATTTATGGTGAGGGCTTTGGGCCATGCATTATCAGCTTGACCTCCATAAGGGCTGGAAACTAAGCTCAGCCCAGTAGATGAGTCAACCACCATGTTGTCTACGTGACTGAGCCCCAATTACAACTCTGGACACCTAGGCTCAGGTACGCTTCTGTGGCTGGCAATACTTTGTGGGTACTCTCCCTGGGTACTCTCACAAATCATTGCTGAGAGCAGTTAGCGTTTTCTAATACTTCACTGGGAGAAGACACTGGAAGCTTCAGGCTTGGAAGTACCCTAGACTTTGCCCTGTGTGTCCATGCCATTGGCTGATTTTCATCTGTATCTCTTCACTGTGATAAACTGGAACCATAGTTATAACAGCTTTCAGTGAGTTCTGTACTTGTAGCCAATTATGAAACCTGGGAGTGGTTGTGGGGACCCCCAAACTTGCAGCTGGTGTCAGAAGTGAGCATGGTGCTGGGGACTCCCTTTCACTTCCTATTTCACAAACATCCCTTACATTTCCTGCCTTTGTGGCACTATTTATACTGTCCCTAGAATGCCCACCCCCTACCTCTTGCTTTCTAACAAAATCTAACCCTTGCTTTAAGGTCCACCTTAACTATCACCTCTTACACAAAGCCTTTCTTTTCATTTTAACAGCTTTATCGAGATATGATTCACATATCATAAATTCACCCATTTAAGTATATATTTAAGTGGTTTTTAGTATATTCACAAAGTTGTGTAAATATCACCTGATCTAATTTTAGAACAGTTTTTTGGTTTTTGGTTTTTTGTTTTTTGTTTTTGAGACAGGGTCATGCTCTGTCTCGGGCTAGAGTACAGTGGCATCATCATAGCTCACTGCAACCTCAAACTCCTGGGCTCAAGCCATCCTCCTGCTTCAGCCTCCCAAGTAGCTGGGATTATAGTTGTGTGCCTATAATGTGGCTAGTTTTTCTATTTTTTGTAGAGACGGGGGTCTCGCTCTTGCTTAGGCTGGTCTCGAACTCCTGGCCTCAAGCAATTCTCCTGCCTCAGCCTCCCAAAGTGCTAGTGTTACAGGTTCAGCCACCACACCTGGCCCAAACTCATTTTTTCCAATTGTATTTTTTTTAAGTGGAATCCTTAGGGTTTCTATATATAAGATCATATCATCTGCAAATAGAGATGGTTTTACTTCTTCCTTTCCAATGTGGTTACTTTTCATTCATTTATTTGTCAAATTGCCCTGGAGAGAACCTCTAGTACAATGGTAAATAGAGGGGCAAGATCTTTTCTTGTCCTTGATCTTAGGGTGGAAACATTCAGTCTTCCTTCATTAAGGACGATGCTAGCTATGGGTTTTCACAGATGCCTTTTTATCAGGTTGCAAAAGTTCCCTTCTATTTCCAGTTTGTTGAATGTTTTAATCATAAAATGGTGTTAGTCAAATGCTTTTTCTGTGTCTACTAAGATGATCGTGTGGTTGTTGTCTTTCATGCTATTAATATGGTATATTACATTAGTTGGTTTTCAAATTTATACCAACCTTGCATTCCTGGGATAAATTCCTCTTAGTCATGATTTATAATCCTTTTTATGTGTTGCTAGATTTGGTTTGCTAGTATTTTGTTGAGTATTTTTGTGTCTGTATTCAGAAAGCATATTGGTGCAGTTTTTCTGTGATGTCTTCATCTGGTTTTAGTATTAGGGTAATACTGGCCTTAAATGAGCTGGAATATGTTCTCTCCTCTTCTATTTTTTTTGAAAGAGTTTGTGACCAGTTGGCATTAATTGTTCTTTAAATGTTTGGTAGAATTCACCAGTGAAGCCATTTGGATCTGGGCTTTTCACTGCAAAAAGTTTTTAAAGTACTCATTCAGTCTCCTTAACTGTTAGAGGTCCACTTAGATTATTTATTGCTTCTTGAGTCAACTTTGATAGCTTGTGACTTTCTAGGAACTTGCCCATTTCATCCAGGTCTTCTTAATTTGTGGTTTATAGTATTCCCATATAATTTTTATTTTGGTAAGGTCAGTAGTGATGCCCCTTCTTTCATTACTGATTTCAATAATTTGATTCTTCTCTCTCTTATTCTTGATCAGTCTAGCTAAAGGTCTGACAAGTTTGTTGATCTTTTCAAAGAACCAACTTTTGATCTCAATTTTTTTACTCTATTTCATTTATTATCACTCTGAATTTTATTTCCTTCCTTCTCACTTTTAGTTTGTTCTTTTTTTTTTTCTAGTTTCTTAAGGTGGAAGATTAGGTTACTGATTGGAGATTCTTCTTTATAATATAGGTATTTACAACTATAAATATCCCTCTAAGCATGGTGTTAGCTGCATCCCATAAATTTTAGTACATTGTGTTTTTGTTTTCATTTATCTCAAAGTACTTTCTAATTTTCCTTTCTTCTTTGACCCATTGGTTATTTAGGAGTGTGCTGTTTAATTTCAACGTATTTATGAATTTTCCACTTTTCCTTCTGTTATTGATTTCTAGCTTCATTCCATTATGGATGGAGAATATATGTTACATGATTTTAATCTTTCTAAATGTATTGAGGTTTGTGCATTTGTGAAGAATGCTCCATGTGTAATTAAGAAGATTGTGTATTCTGCTGTTGTTGAGTGGACTATTCTGTACATATGTCTGTTAGGTCTACTTGGTTTAGAATGTTGTTCAAGTCTTCTATTTCCTTGTTAATCTCTAATTGTTCTATCCATACCTGAAAGTGGGTAATTAAGTCTCCAACTATTATTCACGAAGCCTTTCTTAACATTACCTGTATTAGCTACCTACTGCTGTGTAATGAATTATCACAAAACTTAGAAGCTTAAAACAATAAACTTTTATCTCACACAGTTTCTGAGGGTCAGGAATACAGGAGCTACTTAGCTTGGGAGTCCTGGCTCACGATCTCTCGTGAGGTTGCAGTCATGATGTTGGCTCAGGCTGCAGTCATCTGAAGCCTTAACTGTGGCTGAAGGATCTACTTCCAAGATGGCTCACTAACATGGCTGTTGGCACACAGCCTCAGTTCCTCACATGGACCTCTCCATAGGGCAACGTGGAAGCTAACTTATCCTAGAGTGAGCAATTGAAGGAGGTCACAATGCCATTTATGACACAGTCTTAGAAATCACACTGTCACTTCCCACAATATTCTATTCATCAGAAGTTACCAAATCCAGTCCTAACTTAAGGGTAGGGGAATTAAGCTCCACCTTTTAAAGAGAAGAGAGCAGACATATTTTAAAACCATCATAGTCCACACTCTGGCCACAAACTATTTCCATTCTTCCCATGTGCAAAATATACTCACTCCCTCCACAAACCCTACAAAAGTCTCATCTCTTTATAGCATCAGCCCAAAATCAAGGATATTGGCATCTAAAACAGGTACAGATGAAGTCCGCAAGTGTAGTTTAAGTACAGTTCCTTTAGATCTGTAAGACTATGAACTAGAGACAGGTATCTTCCCTCAATATACCTAACTTACAATTGTGGAACAGGCATAGCATAACTGCTATAGACATTCCCGTTCAAAAAGGAGGAAAAAAGAAGCACAAATGGGTCACCAGTCAATGGCAATTCTCAAATCCAGCCAAGCAAATGTTAAAACTTCCTTGATTAGAACTAAGTTCTGCTCCTGCAATGGAATAATTCTCCCTCTGAGCTCTTGATTTTGTCCTCTGAGTCATCCTATGTTTGCGGCTGAGTAATTTTTTCAGTTTGCTTCCTGCCAGTACAAATTTGGGGTTCCCAAGGCTTCTTTTCATTTGTACTCTCACCTTTTCTACCTAACTCGCAGTGTTGATGCTATTGCAATTTCTTTAAACTCTGTGGGTCTTCTGTGAATCTTATTTGGGGTATACTCCTTAATGAAAAGTCATACCCACAAACTTCTCTGAAATAAGCCTTCTTCTACCTTCAGCTTCTACTAAATGACAACACCCTTAAGATTCTTAGAAGTCTCATTGCTTTGACTAAATAGTTCTCGAAGTAACCACCTTAGAACTTTAACTTTCTAAGGTCTTAACAAAAGACATTGGCTCAATTTTCGCTTTATCTTTAATCAAATATTCCTGACAGTCCCCAGGATTTGATCTTTTCCCAGAAGCAATTTCTCAACTTTAGCACTGTATGCCACCTGGAGAGGCTGAGAATTTTCAAAACCAGCAAGCCCAGGCTCTGTTTTTGTTTCACACAAACTTTAGCTTATCTCTCTCCTCTGGCTTTTGTTCTAATAAGCAAAAAGAAGCCAGAGAACATCTTCAGTACTTCACCTGGAAATCTCCTTAGCTCGTCACCCAGTTAGGTAACATTAGGTACGTTTTCCACCTTTCACTTCACTACAGCCAACAACGTTGTTAAACTTTTTGTCACTACATAACAAGGATCTTTCTGCCAGTTTCCAGTAAGACTTTTCCCATTTTTCTTTAAACCCTTACCCACAGCATCCTCAAAGGCCATCATAATTCTAGAAAGTTTCCTTAAAGCTCTTCATGCTTTCACTAGCTTTCTCTTCAAAGCCCTTCTGGCTGCTTTCCACTGTCCTATTCCAAAGCCACTCCCACATTTTAGGCTTTTGTTAGGCAGCATCCCACCTTTAGGACCAAAATCTGTATTAGCTTTCTATTGCTGCATAACAAATTACCACAAAACTTAGCAGCTTAAAACGACAAACATTTATTATCTCACAATTTCTGTGCATCAGGAATTTGGGATGCCTAGCTGGGTGGTTCTGTCTCACAGTCTCATGAGGTTGCATTCACAATATCAACATGGGTCCAGGCATGGTGGCTCATGCCTGTAATCCCAGCTACTTGGGAGGCTGAGGCAGGAGGATCATTGGAGCCCAGGAGTTCAAGGCTGTATTGCGCTATGATTGTGCCACTGCACTCCAGCCCGGGCAACAGAGTGAGACCTTGTCTCTAAATTTAAAAAAAGATATCAACCAGGGTTGCAGTATCCTCTTTCAAGATGACTCCCTCATTCACACAACTGCTGGCAAGAGGCCTCAGTTCCTCACTTCATAGACCTCTCCATAGAGCTACTCCAGTGTCTTCACAACATGACAGCTGGCTTCCCTCAAAGAGAGAATAAAGCTAAAGCCGCAATGTCATTTATGACCTAGGAATTCTAACACTTACACTTCTACCACATTCTATTTTCATTAGAATCACTAAATACAGCTCATACTCAGGGAGAGCAGAATTAGGCTCCATCTTTTAAAGAGTGGATACTGAAGAACTTGTGAACATATTAAAAAACCACCGCACTCTTCCACTCATAATAAAATGTAATTTCATCTTTCTCTAAGCCCCTAAAACAATTTCATTATGCCTCTAAGGCACTTATAATCTATCTGACGATTATTTATTTATCTCATTCCCTGATGCTAGGGGTTGAAACTATCTTACTCATCTTTTTATTGTCTGAGGACATCTTACGCATTATGAAAAAACACACTGGACCAGGAGTCACAAGACCTGGAATTAAGCCTCACAGCTACACTTACTCTGATGCGATCTTTAGCAATTATCTCTGAACTTCAATTTCTTCATCTGTAAAATTGGGATAATCTCACTCCCCTCAGAAAGCTATTGAGAAGGTTAAATAATACATGTAAAAAAGTTTTATAACCATAAGCCGCTACATAAAGATCATATTGATAAACATTTAAGTTACATTTACAAAACTTTATTAGTCTTACAGTACAGACCCTAATAGTGCTACTATTTTTTATTTTTATTTTATTTTTATTTTTTTTTTGAGACAGAGTCTCACTCTGTTGCCCAGGCTAGAATGCCGTGGCATCAGCCTAGCTCACAGCAACCTCAAACTCCTGGGCTCAAGCAATCCTACTGTCTCAGCCTCCCAAGTAGCTGGGACTACAGGCATGCGCCACCATGCCCGGCTAATTTTTTTTTTATATATATATTTTTAGCTGTCCAATTAATTTCTTTCTATTTTTGGTAGAGACTGGGTCTTGCTCTTGCTCAGGCTGGTCTGAGATCCACCCGCCTAGAACTCCCGGAGTGCTAGGATTACAGGCTCACATGAGCCACTGCGCCCGGCCTAGTGCTACTATTTTAGACTTCAGTATTTTTATTGAGACTTTTCAGTTTCAATGAAAATAAACTTTTCTATCTTTTTAAAAATCATTTCAGTAAGTATGGGGGGGGTTGTTAAGTACACATTTTAACTGCCATTTTCCTAAAGGTCCTCAGTCAATCTTTGCTCTAAAAAGCTCAAAGTCCTCCCACTTATACTCTGAACAGAGCAAGAAAGAAAGAATATGCAATTATAACCCTGCATAACAGAAAGAGAAAGCAAAGTCCAGAGAGATTAGTTCACTTGTTCATTTACTCATTCAATAAGTATTTACTGAGTACCTACTATGAGCCAGACACTGTTTGAAGGACTGCCTAAAGGAACTTTCATTCTAGTAGGAGAAAAAAGATGATAAATGAACAAGTAAATATACAGTATATAGTATATCTGAGAGCAAAAAGTGCTATGGGGAAAAATAAATCAATAAGGTGGTAAGGGAGTATGGGGCACGGGAATAAAAGGAAGGTTGCTATTTTATGGTGGTTAAGGGAGGACTCACTGGTAAGTTGACTTTAGAACAAATGAAGGATGAGCCACGTGACTATCTCATCCCTATGTATTTCAAGCTGAGGTGCAAGAAAGCCACAAGCAGGGGTGTATGTGGCTTGAAGAACAACAAGAAGGCCAGTACGGCTGGAGCACAGTGAAAGAGAAGAGGACTAGCCAAGGTCTAAAAGGTGTAAGAGAGCACATACAGCCAGACGGTGTCTCATAGGCCTTAAAAAGATTGCTTTTCACTGGGAGACAGGATTAAATTTAACAGTAAGCAAAAGAGTCACTCTGGCTAAGATGGTAGTGGTGGCAGTAAATAATAAGAAATAATATTCTCAATACATTTGAAGGCAAAGTTCAGAGACTCTGCTGATGGACTGAATGTTAGTAAAGTTGCTGAATATCTGGCTGGGCACAGTGGCTCACACTTGTAATGCTAACACTCTGGGAGGCCAAGGTGGGAGGATTGCTTGAGCTCAGGAGTTCAAGACCAGTCTGAGCAAGAGTGAGACCCCGTCTCTACTAAAAATAGAAAAATTAGCCGGGTGTCATGGAACACACCTGCTGTACTCCCAGCTACTCTGAAAGCTGAGGCAGGAAGATCGCTGAGCCCAGGAGTTTGAGGTTGAAGTGAGTTATGATGATGGCACTGCACTTTACCTGGGGCAACAGAGTAAGACTCTGTCTCAAAAAAAAATAAAAATTATAAGGCCAGGTGTGGTGGCTCACACTGTAATCCTAGCACTCTGGGAGGCCGAGGCTGGAGGATTCCTTGAGGGCAGGAGTTCGAGACCAGCTTGAGCAAGAGTGAGACCCCATCTCCACTAAAAATAGAAAGAAATTAGCTGGACAACTAAAAATATATAGAAAAAATTAGCCGGGCATGGTGGTGCATGCCTGTAGTCCCAGCTACTCGGGAGGCTGAGGGAGGAGGATCACTTGAGCCCAGGAGTTTGAGGTTGCTGTGAACTAGGCTGACGCCATGGCACTCTAGCCCAGGCAACAGCGAGAGATTCTGTCTCAAAAAAAAAAAAAAGGTAAAGAAGAAATAGCAATTGTTTTTTCTGAATTAATTATGACATTTAAAATATAATACAACTAAGACACAGCAAATATACAAATCATATACTAAATCTTTTTACCTCTTTAATGTGTAAAAAGACCTCTGTTAGAAATATTTTTCAATAAATATACAGGTAGCAAAGTTAAAATATAAAATTTAAAAATCATGTAAATTAAAATAGCTTTTTAAAAAAAAACCCATATTAGGCCAGACATGGTGGCTCACATCCGTACTCCTAGCACTTTGGGAGGAGGTAAGAGGATTGCTTGAGGCCAGGAGTTCAATACCAGCCTGAGAGATATGGTGAGACCCCATCTCTACAAAAAATAAAAAAGTTAGCTAGGTATAGTGGCACACACCTGTAGTCCCAGCTACTCGGGAGGCTGAGACAGGAGGATTGCTTGAGCCCAGGAGTTTAAGGCTGCAGTGAGCTATGATGATGACATTGCACTCTAGCCCAGGCAACAGAGCAAGAGCTTGTCTCAAAACAAAACAAACCCATATTAAAACCTATATTCTCACATGGAAGGTTCTCCACCATATATCTAGTGAAAGGCGAGTAGCAGCAGAACAATATATTTGATGTGTTTCCCTATGTGTGGGGGAAACAAAAATATGTATATATTCATATACACATATAAAATGTCTCAAAGGATACCAAATTGTTAACAGTAGCTACCACCAGTGAGGCCATTTTTTTACTTGACACAATTCTATACTATTTGATTTTTTTTTAACATATATTACTTTCATAATATAAAAAAGAAATGAAAACAAATCTAGTATCCTCCATACCATGAGACCAAAGATGCCATGCCTCTGGGTAATCAGACCAGCAGAGAAGCAAACTCAACTCCAAACATAGACCTTTATTGTCTACTGGCCAAAGTGCAAACCACTCATTCTGCCCAACATAGTAGACAGTTCTGTTTAGGGATGTGAGAAGAGGCATGTCTTCTAAAACACTAGCCACTCGCTATTGCCCATCCATCTCCAACATTAAAACTCAAAGGATTATGTACCTATTTGATAGCCACTCTAGGAAGAGGTATGTTTCTACATCCTGTGAAAGGGAATCCTTAGTACCCTGAGCTGGAAGTCTGAAAGTCAGAGTAACAGTAACTAGTCAAGAACCAAAGTTTTTAACAAGTGCCTCTGGGAATCAACAAGAAGGGAAAATGCTGTTAGTGAATGTGGTCATAGGTTCAGGGCTCCAGAAATCAGAGGAAGAGGAGAGTATAGAGATCCTGGAGAGAGGATTCCATACCTGCCATGCACTACATCGACAGGACAAATGTTTTCACCATAACACTGTTAGGGAAAAAGGCATGATTTGGGGTCTAAGAGTTACAGACATAGAGACAAATATTGGCTCTCCTCTTCTTTGTGAGATATTCCCTTTTTCTATCTCCTGAACTCTTCCACTTCTCTCCTCTTTCTAAATTAAACTGGTATACAGGTTTCCCAACCATCCCATGTCATTCAAGAATGTATTCTAATGGCATAAAAGGTTATTCCTAGTTCAATAACCATTGCACATTTTGATCATTTTTGGTAATATATATATTTCCCTCCCATCCGTAAATTAGCCCTTTCCCTTATATTTGGGGGGAAAACGGTTACTATTCTGTGCTGTAATACAATATAGCCCATACTTTTTTGCATGCTAACTTGGGAACTAGAGAAGAACAAAAAGACTGCCAAGAAAGCAAGGTAACTTTAAATTATTGATTTAACAAGCTTAGTTAACACAAAATACTAAGGTTGACAAAAGCAAGTTGCTAGATTCTGAAGGAATACCTACATTGTAGAGACTGTGTTTCAGATTCCTGATGTGACTGACTACTAAATTCTAACTGCTAAATAGAAGGAAAAGAATTCTGCATTTACTGAACAAAGTTACATATTTCATATTCTTAATTTTAAAAACAGATAACATTCTTTGCTCCAGTGATTCTGAAGGGCAAAATGTATTAGAAGCTGTCTCTTTAAAACCTCCCCCACCCTTTTTGATTTAGGTTGAAAGGGATTTGGAGACACTGGGACAAGCAAGGTTTCCAGGCATGGGGAGAGGGTGGAAAGTTTGCTCTGAGGAGTTTAACTGAGCAGACTCCTTAGGAGCGTCTCTGCAAGGCGCTTCTAGTAAAGGTTGAGATATTAGGAGATGGATGCATATGCAAATTTGAGGAATTCTCACCCGGAGGGTCTGTTTCCTTTGTTTCGTTGAGACAACACTCGACACGTCTTTTTTTTTTTTTTTCCTTGCTGCGTCGCCTGGGCTAGAGTGCAGTGGCATCATCACAGCTCACTGCAACCTCAAATTCCTGGGCTCCAATGATCCTCCCGCCTCAGCCCCCCAAATAGCTGGGACTACAAGTGCGCACCACCACGCCTACCCAATTTTTCTGTTTGTGTAGAGACGGGGTCTCGCTCTTGCTCAGGCTGGTCTTGGACTCCTGACCTCAAGCGATCCTCCCGCCTCAGCCTCCCAGAGTGCTAGGATTACAGGCGTGAGCCACCGCGCCCGGCCTCAACACGTCTTTATTTAATGAGTGTTTTAGAAAGTTTTAAGATGTTCATGTTTCCATACTAGAAGAAAATAATCTTTTTCAAACCTAGTTATACTTACAAAATCAAACTGGAAATGTGATTCATAAGCAACGTTTAAAAAATAAAAACATCCTTAGCACCAAAGAGAACTGGGATATACTCTGGCTCCTACACTAACCCGTCTGTGACCTCACTCAAGTTATATCCCCTCTCGAAGTCTCACTTCAAAACTGTAAAAGGAGGAGTTTGGACTCACGACCCCTAGAATTTTCCAATTTGTGCTCAACTTCTTCACATATATTTCCTACGTGAAGCAAACAACACATACCACTATCACTAGCACAGTTTTGTCAACCCACCTTAAACGACCTTTAATGTTCTGCGGGATTCAATCAATATGGAGGAAAACAGAGGTGACAGGAGTGATGTAACAGGGCCCTAGTACTAGCCTTTCGGGTGACGATGCTCCCGCGCTCTGCACGAGTCCGGCCCCGGCTTCTACACGCTGTGAACGCCCCAGGGCCTCCCACCCGCCAGGGTCCCACCTGCACTCTCCGCCTCTTCAGAGCCGCAGCGTCCAGCCACACGCCGCAGGCCTCCTCCTCGGCGCCTCTCCGCCTCATGGCTGCCGAGGGGACCAGGCCAGCAAGAGCCCCGGCCCGGCTCGCGACGCCTCAGGGAGTGACCGGAACCGCCGCCGCCGCCTTTTGGATCTCGCGCCAACGCCGCGGGCGGAGCCTCGCCGCGGCTGCCCCGGGCGCAGGCCCCGCCCCCGGCGTCAGCCCCGCCCCTTCTCTAAGCCACGCCTCCGCGTTAGCAACAGCGCCCTGGTCCTTCCGTGCGTGGGGGCTTCGGCTTCGCCCGGGCGTGAGTGTTCCTCCTGCTCTCCTCCGTCAGGAGCTGGATTCCGGAAACTGCTGTGTGACAGCTCTCCACATTGTCAAGAATGTGCAGTTCTTTTTGCTGAATTGCAGATTTCTTGCTGTAATGTGTAGCCGAGCCCCTTGAGATTTTAGTACCCCAGCATTTTTTAGTGGCCGACACGATGTAAATTCTGACTAGGCCCTAGTTGCGCGCACCTGATACCCATTCGCTTCCTGCTTGCCCAATGCCGCTTGTTCTCACAGTAATCATTAACTGCCAGTGTGCTGGTTTTGGTTGAGCAGTAGAGGTGGTCTAAAAACAAAATCCTAACCACCCCCGCAGCTGAACGGACCCCTCTGGCCAAAGGGAACCCAGAAAAAACCTTAAAACTGAATTCCCAGCCATGAAGGATGGGAGGTGTAAAGCACAGTCACACCTGCACGTTCTCTTCATAAATATTCATGAATCCTATAGCTTGTTAAATATGTATATTTAGCCACCCCGCTCAGTATAAAATCCTGTTCCCTTTGTCTCTCCCTTGAAACCTGTGCTCCTGGCTTGGGGCCAGAGCGGTGGTTGCTAGCCTGTCAGAATGGCCACTGCAGGTTGAGAACCCTTCACGAGAAATAAAGCTCTCCTTTTTACAAAGTAGAAACCTCGTAGGTTTTTTTTTTTAAGTTAACAGAGACAACTCCAGGGTCATAGGAAAAATGTATGAGCTTGTTCTGCAGAAGGAATGAATGCCTTTGAGGAAGTTAGCTCAGAAGCTCCGAAGTCTAGTTGCTCAGGACATCATCTGACACTGAAGAAACAGACTTCACCCTAGGTCCCTGGAACCCCTTCTCATACCCTGCATAAAAGGTCCCCTCTTCATCTCTTTGAGAAGACGGATCTGACAAATATTGCTCTCCTGTCTTCTTGCTTTGGCCAAATTGAATAAACCTTTATCTCCAAGCACCAGTGTCACAGTGTTTGGCTTTAGCTGTGCATGGAGTACAAAAGCCTGAGTTTGAAGTTTTACAACAAATATAGTAATTTACAAAAAATATAGTAACTACCCTGGGCTCAGGGTTTTCCTCATCTCATCGCTGAATATTCGCAATCATGCCAGAGGGAAGCAGCGAAGGGAGGATCAGGTCCGTGCACTCCAGAGCTGGGGTCCTCGACCTAAATGGTTACCAAACACTCGAGTTTGTGAATTATTTTAGTAAATAAAAAAGAAAATCTAAGTGTAACTACAAAACCACATGGAAGAGGATTTTTGAACAGGTTAAGTAAAAATTTGGAACTAGCTTTTAGTTTTCACCAAGTGTGACCTTGGATTTTAAAGAGGATTGACTGTGGAAAGTGCCTCAGAAATGCAAAAATCCTGGCATCCCCACCATCCTTCTGCCCCTAATCACCGTCTCCATAGAGAGAATATATGGATATGTATCTGTAAGTTTTAATAATATATATCAATATATATCAAAATATGCATTAATATACACACATATATATATATCTCACGAGGTCCCCAAGGATAATTTAGCAGTGGAGTGATATTTCTTACTCATTTGGGTTTTTTCCTTATCTTCCTAATTTTCCTTCATTTTACATACATTGCTTGTATACTATTAAAAAAGTAATGTTATAAAAGTTAACATATAAAAGCCTTCTTGATTGAAGAAAAAACAAAAAAATGAAAACTTTGTCAAATCATAAAGTGGGATTATATATATTTTAAACTCATTTGTTTATTCCTAAAATTTATTTAGTAATAAAACTGCCCCCCACTCCCTTGCCAAACACATCTCACCTATATGTGTATAGTATATAAGTCCCCACCCCCATCCCCAGGCAAAGATAAAACAAGAACTGCTCCCCTCCACCTTGTGTCCACCCAGCTTCCTCCAGAAAACCTCCCCCAATACTGTAAGTGGGGACCCCTCCCTGGGACAGGAGACAAAGAGCAAAGAGGCAGCTACTGTCACAGCCACTTTATTACATCCAGGACACATTAGAGTCCAGACCAAGCCTAGCCCCAGCCCCACTGAACTCCTCCTTCCGCACCTCTGGGCCTTTGCACAGGTTTTTCCCTCTGCCTGGAATGCCCTTCCTATCCTCCATCTGCAAACTCCTATTCATCCTTCCCAATCCAAGACACAGAGGGTCCCGGGCAGTCTTGATTATTCCCTCTTAGTGCTTGCCTTTAAAGCCTTTGTCATCCTGCATTTTGATCCGCAGGGCCCAGCTGGTGCCCTGTCTCTGAGCAGAGGCACAGGAAACACTGAACGAATAACTGCATCATGAACAAGGGAAGCAGGAGAGAAGCTGGGAACAGGCTGTGTGGGACACAGAAGCCAGAGCTAGGAGACTTGGGGGCTCACTGTCTGGGATGGCGACTGAAGGGGTATGAGGCACTGGATGGGATCATTTACGTCTGGCACAATCTTCTACCTTTGGGGGTCTCTGGAGCTGCGACGCTGCAGGCTGCGCTGCAAGGGACGGCAAGATCCCACACGTATTTGGGTCCTGCCCCTTCCCCCTCCACCCAGGAAATCTGAGTAGAGGTGGGTTGACGAAGCCTCCCCCGCCTCTCAGCTCAGTAAGTTTTACCTCCCACCCAGACAATCTGGAAGCCCCAAACTGGGGTCCTGACTCAAGGTGACCCCCAGCTCCACCCCCCAGTAAGTGGAGAGGAGGGGCAAGCCAGGGTGGCCAGTGCCTTTATCTCCTTCCCTCTCTCAGGGCAGGAAGCTGGGGCAGGCCCAAGAGAGGACCCCCACAGCTCCCGGCCAATCTCCAAACCCAAGGATTGGCCAGTGCTGCCCCTGGCAGTTGAGGTGTACACAGAGTCACTGCAGGCCAGACACAAACAACTTTACCAGGACTTGTTCCCCTCTGAAGCCAAGCCCAGACCTCCGTCCCCCGACTGTACCCCCCTCCCTACCAGCTACCACCCACTTCACTTGGTCTTCTGATCGAGTCTGCGCCGCACCAGCTGGCTCAGGAGGAACGCAGTGAGGAAACTGCTGCCTGCGGTGAGCAGGAAGAGGCCAGAGAAGTTGTGGGGCCAGTGGGTGTGCAGAGGCTCGTAGATGGGCCGCCGGGACTCATAGTCCAGCGCCACAGCCTCCAGCTGAGCCAGCGTGCACAGCACCAGGAAGACATGGAACACCTGGTGGCCCTGGCCAAAGACGTGGCAGCTGCCAGGGAACCAGCGCTCAGGCACGAAGGCAGAGAAGAAAGCAGCAGCCAGCAGAAAGAATACCACCTGGCATTTGTGGTAGAGAAGGGCTGGGTCATCAGTGGCAGGGCCAGGGGACACCAAGATGCGGTGCACCACGGGGCTGATGTCCAGCGCATAGGCCAGGGCCGAGGGCATCTCCTGGCAAGCGCGGCCCAGCAGGCCTGGTTTCTGGATGAACTTGCTGTAGCAGGAGCCAGCGCAGGAGAGCCAGGCGAGAAAGGCGGCCGTGGGCAGGAAAATGGCCTGTACCTGGGCATGCCAGGCGGGCTCGATGGCGTAGTAGAAGTGCACCAGCGCGCTGCCGTACTGGTACACGGCCACACCCACGTAGTCCAAGAAGAAGAAGCTGTAATGCCAGAACTCGGACTTGGCCTGCAGGAGGTGGGCCAAGGCACTGAAGGAGAGGTAGGTGAAGGAGGCGAGGACGATGATGAAGAGGGGCAGGGCATGCGGGTCTCCCCAGAAGTCCACGGTCCTTGCAAACATGGCCAGCCGCAGCAGCAGCACCACGGCCGCCACCAGGTGGGTCCAGACGTTCACCGCCTCGTTGTGCTGCTGGAAAAGCGTGCGGAAGTAGAAGCGCCAGGTCTGATGCAGCGGCCGGTAGCCCACGTAGATGTACGGCTTCCAGAAGAGGGGCGGCACCTCCGCTCGGTCCACCGTGAAGACGGGCTCTGGCTGCAGAGATGGCTGCGGCTTCTGGCTGACCTGCCAGAGACTGGGCAGGAGGTGGCTGAGCTTCTGGGCCATAGCCATGGCTGCGGGCCTGGGCAGGGCACTAGGAGAGAGGCCAGAGCAAGGTCACAGGCCTGGTGTCCTCCTTACCCCCACAAGCAGCAACCAGGGGGCTCTGATACCCAGACCCTACTCCCTCCTCCCCACACCCTCATCCCTACTCTGGGTTCAAGGGGAGAGGAGTCATCCTAAGGAGGAGCTCAGCTCTGACCTCGTGAGAGCAAGGGTCATTGTTTTGTTCCCTGATGTATCCCAAGTACCTAGGACAGTGCCCAAAACACGGCAGGTGCTCAGTAAATGTTGAGGAATGCACGAATTAACAGGGCTGCCTGCCTCAGTCATTTCCTTTCCAGCCCAGGTCCACACAATACCCCATCTCTTTTCTCTCCTAAAGCACAGATCCAGCCACATGGAACACATGCGATGGGGACAGGCTCTCTCAGCCTGTGTTCGTGCCACCATCAGTGTTCACCTGGTGGCAACAATGACCTTGCTAACTCACCCACTGCCGCTACCTATAGCCCCTTCGGAGTGGCCCAGGTCTCCCACTGACCCTCCATCACCCTACATGCTCTGGTCCCTGCTACCTTCTCCAGCATCTTGCTCAACCACAGCGCACTCTAAATCCAGTCACAGCCTCACCAAACCCTGGACTGCTGTTTCCATGTCTATGGCCGTTCCCTGTGCCTGAGACATTTTCCTCCTCTTGCCTGCTAAGCAAACTCCTAATCATCCCTCAAAACCCATCTCTTCTGTGATACTTTCCCATGCCCCCTGAACCTCCTATGATGACCCCCTACTTGAGTGCCTGCCATCAGACCATCCTTTGACCCTTATAACACTTCTCATGGGCATTCAAATTATTCATGTGAGCTCATGGAAGGTAGGCAGTTTGTCTCATTATTCTGTGAACCTCTGGTGCTTAGCAAGTAGCTGGCACTCAATGTTCACTGAATGAAAACAATACAACGGCATTCTGATAACACTGGATACCCTCCAAGGCCTGACTCAAAAAGCCACTTTGTTTCTGAAAGTCCCCACCTAACCACTGATTAGCCACGCCCCACTCTCAAGTTCCCCTCTCCAGCCCCTGCCCCACCGCCTATGGTTCCTAATTCCAAACAAATCAAATCTGACCCCTCATCCTGGCATTCAAGGCCCTCATTTCCCATGTAAGCCCAGCGTCACACCCTGTGCCATCTTCCTGTCCCTGCACTGAAATCCTTTAAGGAAAGTACAAGCTGCCACCTCCAGGGGGCCCCCTCACTGTTCCCCCCACTTTCCCCTGACCTATGATGGGTTACACAATTTAACCTTTAAAACATTCATTCATTCGGGGCGGGCACGGTGGCTCACGCCTGTAATCCTAGCACTCTGGGAGGCTGAGGCGGGCGGATTGTTTGAGCTCAGGAGTTCGAAACCACCCTGAGCAAGAGCGAGACCCCGTCTCTACTAAAAATAGAAAGAAATTAATCGGAGCCGAACCAGGCATGGTGGCACATGCCTGTAGTCCCAGCTACTCGGGAGGCTGAGGCAGGAGGATCACTTGAGCCCAGGAGTTTGAGGTTGCTGTGAGCTAGGCTGATGCCATGACACTCTAGCCCGGGCAAAAGAGTGAGACTCTGTCTAAAAAAAAAAAAAAAAAAAAAAAAAACTCATTCATTCGTTTAGCAAACACTGAGCTCTTCTTTGCCTCATACCCTGTCCTGGGTTGGGAGAGGAGGTGAGAGTGGAAAAGGATTTGATCCCTGCCCTCAGAAACCTCATCATCTGCCAGAAGTTACAGAAAGGAAAACAAAGCACAGCAAATGTTTACACAGCACTTGCTATAAGCTTCCTAACAACCCTGTGAGGTAGATACTATCATTATTCCCATTTTCCAGATAAGGAAACTGAGGCACTGAGAAGTTCAGTATTTTGGCCACTCACCTTAGCCAGGAAGTGGCAGAGGCATGCCCTGAACTCAGTCTGCACTCTTAACCACTACCCTAAACTGCCCTTTGCCAAGACCAGGTGGCAAGCCTGGTCATCATTTCACCATTTTGCGTGGCACCAGCTGTGTAAATCAAACTTATCTTCATTCGTTGCGTCATTCATTAACACAGATATCTAATGAAAAACTTGCCAGACAATTTCTTGCCCCTTGCCAAATAAATTCCCTCAACAAGCTTATTGGACTCAGCGTTCAGGCTCATCCACCGTAACCACCTTTGTTTGCCCCAGTCACTGTACACGGCCAAGAGATTCAGGCAAGATAAGGCAGGCACATTCTCTGCCACCAGCGGTACTGCGATCACCCTCAAACCCACTCGGATAATTCACACACAACCCAAGCAAACACAGAGTGCTTGCTATGCAAAGGCAGCATCAAGATGCTCGATGCCCCCAGCCCTCACTCTCTCCTGCCTAACCTGTATCCCCCAGCTCCTGCTGCATTAGGATTCTGGAGTCAGCTCTGGCCCTGGCCTTTCCTGGTCCAGTGGAGAAGCAGGAGTTACACCATTCTACTGCACTAGGGGTGCTGCTTGCAACAGCAGTGCGGGACTCTGCTACTTCCTACTCCCCAGAGAGCTGGGAACAGGGCAGGTTTAGGAAGCAGACCTTCCTGAGGGGCTAATTACTGGGGTCGCCTCAGTCCAGAGCATGAGATGCCCCCTGGCCTGCCTTGCTGGCTGGGGAGCCAGGGCTGGATTTCTTCCTTTCCTAAGAGATTGGGCTTTGGCCTTCATCATCCGGCCTCCACCCTTGTCCACAAGTTTGTCTTCCTTACTCGGAACCTCAGGGGGCCAGAAAAGGCCTCTGAAAGCATCTAGTGCAGCTTCCTTGTTTTATATTAAACCAGAGCCCAGAGATAGAAAGGCCTTTCCCAGAGTTGTCCAACCCAGCAAAGTTTCTATTCCACCTTGGAGACAAAGATCAAGGGATAATGAAGCCTGATGGTGCCCTGTAGACACTTAGTTCCTGAGTCCCTGTTAAGTCCAGTCCTATGCTCCATATCCCACTCTCGGAACTGTCCAAGCATAACAGCACATTAAAGGCTCTGAGAAGTCCTACAGCAAAGAAGCCTGCTTAGCTCTGCTGAATCTACATTTGCCAAGCTCATGTGAACAAGGATTCCTTTCTCAGTAATAATTATATTATAATCCAGCTGAAATGTGGTGTTTACTGTATGCTCACTCTATATAGCCTTGTTGTAATTAATTCTCATCACCTGCCTGCGAGGTATTATTCTGTCCATTTTGTTGTCCTCTGAGCAGTCTGCCTCTGAATAGCGCACCTACCAGGCTGCCAGGCTCTGCCTGTTCCAGCAGCCCAGCCCGGCCCAGCCCCTCCAAACCTGCCAAATTGCACTGGGTACCTGGGGGTTTCTCTCGAGCCTGGGGGCTGATGACTTCTACTGTGGGACTGGGCAAATTCACAAGATGCCAAGCACTGGGTGGCACTTCCACAGGTGAGGGTCGCTAGGGGCGGGGCTTCCAGCAGCTGGAGGTGTCTTGTGTGATGTCACCGGAGGGTAGGGCTGAAGACAACCTCCCACACCTCTCTCCTCCCCACCTTTGCCACTGCCACGTTGGTGAAACCAGGCTGCATGCCCTCCTAGCCAGGCCTCTGATGCAGAAACGAGCTCACCTTTAACCTCTGTGTGGGACATATTGGGAAACTGAGAGCTGGCTGAAAAGTTTGACTTACTCACAGAGCAAAACAAGGGCCAAGGTGAGCTGGGACCAAGTGTCCAGGGCCTGGTTGACAGATGTCAGGCAAACTTGGCTGGCTCCTGTCCCCTACTCAGTGGGAATCAGAATGGAAGGAAGTTAGGAATAAAGGAGAAAACAGACACTATATTGGCTGATAAAGGAGATGGACTTCAGATTCAGACAAACCAGGTTTGACTCCTGATTCCATAACATGCTGTGTGACTTAAGACAAGTGACTCACCTTCTCGGATCCTTAGCTCCCTCATAGGAATTAAAAAATTATCTACTGCATAGATTGCTGCAAAAATTCAATTTATTAAAACATCGTTTAGCTTAGCTTAGGGACTCAATAAATGATTACTATTATTAATAATTATAATAGTAGTAGAATTTGAAATATCCTCAGCCTGAGAGATTTGCTTGGGGTTCTCTAAAAAACTGTCCTCTTTTAGCTTTCAACAGTTAATTCCACTGGATTGGGGCGGGGGGTGGGGGGGTGGTCAGAAAGTTAACTGTGTCTCCTTAAACATATACCTCATCTCTAGGGGGTTATTTAAGGACCAGGGAAATTTGGCTAGAGTTTGGACTTTCGAGGACACTGACCTTACTTAATAATTAAACATTCTCAGCAAAGACCATTCAGAGTACCTGCTCTGGATTCACAGAGCCCTGGAAATTGGCACTTGCCCAAAAGCCCAAGAGAGGGAACTGGGCAGTGACATCCCCAGGGGACGGGACCTCCACTCCAGGACCCCGGCAGCCCACCCTAGAGTGGTAGAGTGCAGGAAGGTACGCTGTGTTAGCAGGTAATCCAAAAGGCATGTGGCCTGGCCTGGGCATGTCTTGCAGGAGGTTCGGGAGGCTTCTGGGCTGGCTCCAGTGGGAGTCAGTCTGAGGAGCAAATTCCTCCCTCCTCTGCCCTACCCTTCCCTTGCTCTCCCAATTCATATCCCCCTTTCCCTCAACTCAAGGTCAAGACTCCTCACTTCCCTCCTCAACCAAGGCTTGCCACCTCTAGCTCCTCCTGCTCAAAGGGGCCCACAACCCCCCTGGGGAAAACAGAGGAGCAGGTTGGGGGAACAGGGTAGCAGATGGGCTTTGGGGAGGGAGAGCCCTGGGTTACTCCCATCCCAGAGATTTCACTCAGTGCTTACTATATGCCAGCCACGACGCCACGGGGCTGGGCACACAGGGAATGAAGCAGCCAGGTTCCCTGCCCCAACCAGCTCACTCACACAAACGCCTGTGAGCCCAGGAAAATCCAGCCAGGAGGGAAGCCACCCAGGTAGGTGGTGCCCCTGGAGAACTGGAAAGAGCTGCTGCCCCAGGGGTGGGCGTCCACCACTCACCTCTGGCAGACTGTTTCAAGAGAAGCCAGAAGCCCCATTTTTATGTGAGGATGGAATTTCAGGTCTGGAACTTACCAGCTGTGCAACTTTGCAAAAGTCTCTTAACCTCTCTGAGCTTGTTTCCTCAACTGTAGTCAGAGGATGAAAATAGCTACCTCTTGGGCTCTTCTGAAAGCAAAAAACGTCATGGATGTTAGGTGTTGGCTCTGGCACGGTGTTGGCTCCATTGTTTTTGTTGGATTCTCATCTGGCCCAGCCACTCAATCCCTGTGTGACCTTGGACAAGTCCCCTCCCCTCGTAGCCCTGTTTCTCCAAAATGTCAAAGGAGAGAGTGAATTCACCAGTGACTTCAAAGGGCCCTCAGGACCTGTGACATTCCAACAATATTTATTTTAGGCCTACTGTGTGCCAGGCACTGGAGCTTCAACAGTGAACTGAACCATTTAAAATGCTGCCCTCATAGAATGTACAGCCCAGGGAATCAATACCAAAGGGTAACACCTCAGGGTATTACTACCCTGCCCTCTTGGAGCTTATAGCCTAACTCTGCGGTCCCTAACTTCACAGTACCAGTCCTCGGCCTGTTAGGAACCGGGCCACACAGCAGGAGGTGAGTGGCACAAAGCTTCGTCTGTATTTACAGCTGCTCCCCTGCTCGCAACACCACCTGAGGTCCGCCTCCCGTCAGATCAGCGGCAGCATTAGATTCTCATATGAACGCAAACTGCACACGAGGGATCTAGGCTGTGTGCTCCTTAGGAGAATCTAATGCCTGACGATCTGAGGTGGAGCTGAGGCAGCGATGCTAGCGCTGGGGAGCGGCTGCAAATACGGATTATCATTGGCAGAGAGGTTTGACTGCACAATAAATGTAATGCGCTTGAAACATCCTGAAACCATCCCCCCAATCCCCATCCATGGAAAAACTGTCTTCCACGAAACAGGTCCCTGGTACCAAAAAGATTGGGGGCCATTGGCCTAACGAAATGACACCTGTTACAAGTATTACTTGGTTACAAAATTCCACTTCCTCTTGTGCCTCATTCCTGGCAAACAAAATATTCATTGTTGCTTTTCTGGGCCCTGATTGTTCAGCATATTCTGTTAAAGACAACTTTATCTCGCTATGGAATGCAAAGTCTAACCCCATTAGATAAAAATAAGAAGTCTAACCCCATCGGATAAAAATAAGAAGGCCAGACCAATGCTGACACTGGGGTTGTCAGAGGTAAACTCTCTCGAGGGGCCCTGACGAGGACGACACAATATGGCCGAGGCTGAAACACTATTACTGAGATTCGGTGCTGCCATTAATAATTTACAGTGGCTTGCTGCTTACCAAGAACTTTCACACACGTTTCGCCCCTCTCACACCTCTGCGCCCACAGCCACCCTGTACCCTCTGTATCCAGCCCAGGGGCAGAATAGCAGAGCACGTCTGTCTGGCTCCAAAATTACTGCTCTTGCCCTTCATCCACCATGGACGACTTCCAGGTACCCAGCAGGTGGCCACAGATCAAACAGGCAAAGTTTTCATCCCTGGCTGGCTTCCTGATCTCTTAGCAACCAGGTCACCTCCCTCAATGCAAACCAATTCGCCAACTCAGCCCAAAGGTTTAAGGAAAAACTCCCTCCACATCTTCCAAAATTGAACAGAAACTGTTTCTGGGTTTTTTTGTAACAGCACTTTGGGCCTCCATTTGCACTGGAAAATGTGATCAGAATGAAATAATTCTTTTTTTGTTTTTTGAGACAGAGTCTCACTGTGTTGCCCGGGCTAGAGTGCTGTGGCGTCATCCTAGCTCACAGGAACCTCAAACTCCTGGGCTCAAGCGATCCTCCTGCCTCAGCCTCCCAAATAGCTGGGACTACAGGCATGTGCCACCATGCCTGGCTAATTTTTTCTATATATTTTTAGTTGTCCAATTAATTTCTTTCTATTTTTAGTAGAGACGGGGTCTCGCTCTTGCTCAGGCTGGTTTCAAACCCTGAGCTCAAACAATCCACCCACCTCGGCCTCCCAGAGAGCTAGGATTACAAGCGTGAGCCACCGCACCCAGCCCAGAATGAAATAATTCTTAAAGAAATTCTGTGGAGCTCAGACTCACAACTGCTGAGGAAGGGGGCTCTCTCAAGCCCAGAGCGGTTGGATGAGCTGGCTACAGTCACCCAGCATAGGGCACAAAAAAGGGACCTGAGCTTCACTGCTGACCAGTCAGGGCCCCACTGGGCAGGGGAACTGAGGCTAGAGAGGGGCAGCCTCCCAACAAGAGAACCCAGAGATGGCACAAGCCCCGTGACGTAGGAAGCTGGGTCCCTCTCTGATAGGAGCTCAGACGCAGGGTCCTGGGCCACCCACCCAGGAGCAGCCAGACCGAGAATCCAGGAAACTCTTCAGACTCCAAGGCCTTGGTCTGACCTAGCCCCGCATGTCTTGGGGGCTGCCCCAGGGAAATCTCTGGGGCTCCCCAAAGCCTGCAGGCTTAAGGCGAGCGCTGTGTGCAGTGTGGGGCCCCCTAACCCCGTCCCTCACTGTGTGGAGGAAGCTCCAGGCCCTCCCCACACCAGGGAGGCCTCCCCAGCCTGAGGAGTCTGGTCTGCTTGGGCCTCTGGAGCAACAGCTCCTTTTGGCCCCCAGCTGTGCTATTCCCACTGTTCCTGGTTCCCCAACTGGGACCCTTCATGTCACCCATTTCTGGCACCCGCACCCTTCTCGTCCCCAGCCTCACCCAGATTCCTCCTCCAGGAAGCAGCGAGTTCCCTGCCTGTCCTCCAGGACCACTGTCTTCGCGGGCACCAATTCCGCCCTCCCCACCTTCGTTCTGCCCCAGGGGTGTCCCCCTGCGCCGCACCCCTCCCTGTCCCCAGATACACGCTGTCTCTCATCCTCCACCCGCGTCCTCGCCCTCGTCTTTGCCCCCTGCCCAGCCTACTCCCCTCGGGCCGAGCCCCTCTCCTCTGCCACCTCCCACCCTCCCCAGACGCCCCCTCCAGCTCCGCTCCTCCTTCTGGCCCTGCCAGCGCGTCCCCATCCCCCCGGTCCTCTTGCTCTGAGCAGGAGGTGCTCCCCTCCGGCTCTGCTGTCCTGCCTGTCCTCTCCCCGCGTCCGCCCCGCCCCCACGCGGAGCACCCAGCAGCGCCGCCGCGGCCCGCGGGAGCTCCCCCTCCTGCATGCCGCCCGTCCTGCATGCCGCCCGGCCTCCCGCTCCTCGCGGGCCCCTACCTGTGGCGGGAGCGGAGCCGGAGAGCCGCCGCGTCGGGGGCGGCCGAGCCGGCAGATAAAGGGCGCGGGGCAGCGGCCCCGCCCCGAGCCGGGGGAGGGCAGGCGGCCTAGGGCGCCGCGGGCGCTGGGCCTGCAGCCGGCGACCCCAAGCACCACACCCCCGCTGCAGGCGCAGCTCCCCGCACCACGCCCGCGTGTTGCTTGCGCAGGCGAGAGGCGTCGCCCGCCCCAGAGTCTTGGGACTTCCTGCAGCCGTCGCCCGAGTTCCTTAGCTCGGCTGAGGCTGCAGCGGAGCCGGTCTCCCAGCTGGACCGCGGAAGCACAAGCTGCAGTTTCTGGGCCCAGCTGACATGGGGAGGGTGGGAGAGAGTTGTAGCAAGCAGGAAAGTGGACGACCTTCCCTGCCAGAGCCAGCGGCTCCTTCCCCAGTTACTTCATCCTCCCAGGCCACCCCTCACAAGGCTACTTGGGTACCTTCATCTCTCTGCTGGGGAGCTCCGCCCGCACCCCAGCTTATTTAAGCTCCCGCCCAAAGCCCCCCGCCCACCTCTGGCAGCTTGCCTGGTCTGCCCAGCCAGTGCATATGTCTGGACCTGTATTAAAACACCCACTGTCTACTCCCTAGTGTCACACCTTCCCCCAGGATTGGGAGCATCTGAAAGCCTTCAATAAATATTAGCTCAACAGTGCCGTGAGTTGCCTGGTCCTCTGCTGTGCAAAGACCTGGACCAGGCAGAGTGTGGTGACCCCCGCCCCCTTCTTGGGAGAACATAGCCCATGATGCTGCTCTTCCCTCAGGGAGCTTCGTGTCCTCTGGGAGAGGCAGTTGTGATGCCTAAGCACCATGACAGGATCCGAGTCCTAATGCTACCCGCAACTCTCCATGGGACCTTAGGCAAGTCTCCTTGTTCCCTCTGGGGCCTCAGTTTCACCGAACTGTAAATTGGAGATAATACCACCAACCTGACATGGTTGTTGGCAGAATTAAATAAAACAACGGGCATGAAGGCTCTTTCGTCCACTGCAAAGAACTAAAGGAACATATATTGCTCTATTATATTACAATGAAACTTATATAATCACAATGTAATAGCATGAAACCTATCTCTCATTCAACAGGTTCAGACAAACCAATAAAAGTAGTTAACTCTCTGTTACTCACGTGGATAGGAAAAGTAGCATGGAAAATTGTCGTTTAGAACAGATAGAGTACAGGAAATTAAAACAAGTAAAGATTATGGAGAAAATATATCTATACCTATATATGTAGATATATAGATATATATGTTCTTTGTTAGAGGGTCTTGCTCTGTTGCCCAGGCTGGAGTGCAGTGGTGTAATCATAGCTCAATGCAACCTTGAACTCCTGGGCTCAAGTGATCCTCCTGCTTAGGCTTCCTAGGTAGCTGGGACTACTGGCACAAGGCACCATGCCTGACCCAAGAAAATATTCTATACAGTAGAATACATTCTAACATAGTAAATAAAAATTTAAAATGTGGAAGGTGACTTGGAATCGCCTTCCATTTTGGAACACCTGCTCTGTGCTGGGCTCATTTTTGAAAGCTACAGTTTGTTAAGTTCTTGCCATGTGAGCGGTACGCCAAACAGTTTCTGTGACTTACCTCTTTGATCCAGACAATCCTATGAAGCAGGTACTATAATTAACCCATTTTACAAATTGGGAGACTGAGGCTCAGAGAGGTGACAAGGGACTTACGTATTATCTCATGTAAGCCTCATGCATTCCTTTGAGGTGAGTGTGATGACCCTGTGGGAAGTCAGAAAATGATACCCCAAGTGAAGGCCTAAAAACAGCCCCCAAAGCAGTCTCTCTCTGACCTTCTGCTGCCCTCCTGTTTCTTGCCCCTAAGTCACAGAAACCATTAGCAGAATTCCTCTTTCCTAAGGCTGCTCAGAGAAACCAGAACCCCCTTTTCCCCGAAGCAGACGTAGAGCCTAAAAATATTGCCCTAACCTCGCCTTTCCCCTACCTTTCTGTGTAACAGCCAGTCATAAAGAAATTAAGACCCTCATTCCTCAGTTGGAAGGGGTTGTCGAAAAAAGTTAAAACATAAAATAAAAGACTCTCGATTCTAGAAGGGTCCTGCCCCATACCAAGGAAGAAGGAATGCTGCACAGAGAGGCCAAGAAAAATCTGAACAGACAGGCCTTGCTGGGTTCCCCGTTCAGTCTGTTAGCATTACATCACGTTCTTTTTGTCCAATCATATCTCTACAGTTGTCCTTACTTTGTTAAACCTAAGCATAAAAATGGATGGTTTCCCCTGTATCTTTGGGTCTTCATTCTAAAGGGTCTGTGTCACGTAAAACTATGATCAAATCAATTTATTATGCTTTTTTCTTGTTAACCTGTCTTTGTTATAGAGGTGTCAGCAATGACCCTTATGATGGGAGGAAAAGGTTTACCCTCTTTCCACTCTTACAATCCCCATTTTATGGATAGAAAAACTGAGACCCAGGCCAGGCACAGTGGCTGTATCTGTAATCCCAGTGCTTTGGGAGGCCAAGGCATGGGAATTGCTTGAGGCCAGGAGTGCAAGACCAGCCTGGGCAACATAGTGAGACCACAGCTCTACAAAATATTTTTTAAAAATTTAAAAATTAGTAGGGCATGGTGGTGCACTCCTGTAATCCCAGATACTCAGGAGGCTGAGGCCGGAGGATGGCTTGAGCCCAGGAGTTTGAGGCTGTGGTGAGCTATGATTGCTCCTGCCTGGGTGACAGAGCGAGACCAGTTGTACTCAGGTTCTGGGAAGCAGATCCGGAGGTATACTTGCCAGAGAGAGGCGACTTAACCATGAAACTTGGATGTGACCATTTTAGAGCTGAATAATAAAAATAATAAAAGGACAGTGAGCAGTTATGGATGCAAAACCCCTTCCGTGTGCTGTAGGTCCATGGGGGTGTTCTGTCATTATCTCAGTCTGTGGGTGTGGAAGCAGACTCGGGAGTTTGCTACTTGCCCAAGGCCACCCAGCTGGCCAGTGGCGGGCCTGGATCCAAGCCTGCTCTTATTGGCCCCACAGCGCTGGTATCACCGAGGGAAGCTGTGGGCAGGAGTGCCTCCTTGTCCGCGCCAGCTCCTTTCCCCAGCCCAGGCATCTCCCTCCCTGCCCTCCCAGCTGGGACTGGGCAGTCTGACAGCATTCTGGCCACCTAGGCAAGGCCCGATGACACGCTGCTCTGGGGGCCCACACTCCCATAACCCTTTGAGCTCAGAAACCTGGGCGTAGGGGGTAACCTGCTCATCACCTGGCTGCCTTCCCAGGTGCCAGGCTCAGTCCTCAAGGCCCCAGCGAGACTGGATTCCTGGGCAGGCGGCAGTCAAGTAAAAGGCCTTGAGAGTCAGGCTCTGAGCTGGGAGACCCCAGGAAGGGCTTCAGTGGACCCAAACTGAGAGAAACGATGAATGTGGTGCCTGAGTTTTCCCCAACACCTGCTTGTCTCTTCCCCAGAAACAAGGTCATCCATTCACCGGAGGCGGCAGAGCAGTGAAGCCCGTGGGTGCATTCCACCTGGGTTCACATCACAGCTCTGACCACTCACCAGCTGTGTGCCCCTGGGCATGTAACATAGCCTCTCTGGACCTTAGTCTCGTCAACTCAAAACCAGGGTAATAGGACCCGCTATGTAGGGCTGGTGAGTAAATGACATGATACATGCAAGGTGCTTACAGTGCCTGGTGCAGTAACAGCTCAACAAACGCCAAGTGTCGCTCTATTTCCATTCTTCACTTGCCCCTTTGCCAATGAGCAAGAAAAATAAAGGTTTGTTTTAAGCCCCCAATTTTAAGGTGGTTTGTTACACAGCATTATGGAAGCCATTCCTGCCTCATACATATAGCAGAGCCAGGATGCAAACCCGGGGAGTCTGGCTCATGACCACAACCTCGGCCACGCACGGGGTAGCGGGAGCACAGTGCGAAGGGACTGATTTCTGGACGAGAGTCGCTGCCTTATGGCCCCTTGGGATGAGTCGCACAGGATGCAGAGGAGTTCACCAAGCCTTAAGGAGGGGAAAGGACTTTCCGAGCAGAGGAAAGCAGTGTGTCCGAGGTGCAGAGGGGTGAGGGGTGGGGCAGGCTTAGGGAATGGGCCGCCATGCTCGGGGGCTGGAGCATGGGGCCTGGTGCTGCAGACGCCTGAGAAAGGCGGGGGTCGGGCTTTGTCCCGAAGGCAACATGGAGGCTGGAGTTAGAGTGCAGAGAGAGGGCTTTCTCTGGACAGAGTTGGGTGGGATGGGGTGGCTTCCCTCTCACTTCAAGCCCAGGGAGGGGGTTTCAAGAAGCCCAATCAGAGGAGTGGCGGGTGTCTCCCGAGCCCCTGTGGCCTGGTGTCTGACTCTCACCCAAGAATCCCACAGGGGAAGGACTGGCTGAAGCAGTGGAATAGAGAGCAGGGGCGAGGGGAACTGCACAAGTGGCCACTGGACAGGGTTGGCCTGGGGCAGCCTAGATTCAGCCTGGTAAGGTCTCCTCGGGGGCCATGGGGCCTCAGCAGGGAAAGCTGGAGATGTCCTGGGATGTCCTGAGGTTGGGGCAGTCATCGTAAGCAACCGGCTGGTGGAGACACAAGTGCCGTCAAGGGATCCACCGATGAAGGCCCCGCAGCGACTGTCTCCAGTGCAGCAGACACAGGAGTGTGCCAGGCCACACCTTTGCAGCCGAGCCCAGCTCAGACATGGGCCCCTGCAGTGGTGGATGGTGCCATGCGTGCTGACCACAGCCCCACCGCAAGTACCCATCAGGTGACCCTCTGCTTTCCTGCCTCCGAGCACCCTCTGAAGTTGTGGGGGCCACTCAGCCTGCTAGCTTAGATACAGAGTAGAGGCGCAAGCAGTTAGCATCCTGGGGCCAGTCCTCACCCAGTGGTGTGTGGGAGTGGTTGGAGAAAGCCCCGGCCTCCCGTCCAAAAGAAGACAACTCGTTCTGTCTGCCCGCTGGCCTTCCTGAACCCAGGCTCCGTTACCTAAAGCAGCAACCTCCTTCCCTTCTCATTCTACTTCCTGGGATGCCCTCCCAGACTCCTTGCACCTAAGTCTGTGTCTCAGGCTCAGCTTTAAGAGGATACGGGACTAAGACTTCCAGGAAAGCAACCCCCCACCACCCTCCCGAACAAGAAAAAGAATCAACTTTAAATCCCCGGCAAGCCTTGAGAGCTTCAACGTTTGCTCAAGCCAGTACCAGCAAGCTCAGACTTCTCCTGACTCTGCGACCTCTCCCCCTCCCTCTTGTATCAGCCCTGGGGCAGCTGGCTGGGAGGGCGAAAGGGCAAAGGGGAGAAAGAAAGAAGCCGACCGTGGCCTCCTGTCCTACTCCAGACTCAAAGATGCCAACCCCTGCCCACTTATGATGGACCCCCTGCCTGGAACTCACTTTGCCTCAGACAGGACCAGCTACGTACTTTGTGGGACCCTGGATAAAATGGAAATGCAGGCCCTGGTTCAAAAATTGAGAATTACAAGACAGTAACAGCAGAGCATGAAACTCAGCACCGGGCCCTTCTCAGAGCAGGACACTGCGTGGCAGCACAGGTCACACGGCCACGAGGCAGCCCCGGCTCCAAACAGCTGAAGGACTGGGCCCCTCACTTCCCTCAGATCTCTGTTTAAATGTCCCTTTATCAGAGAGGCCTCCCCTGACCAGCAATATAAACTAGCCTGGTCTCCGCCCCCCACCTCCCTTCAGGGCACTCAGCACCCCAGGAAGTATTGTCTGATTCTCCCCAGATGGTAAAGCCCCAGGGGTCATCTGCCATGCCTGGGCACAGCCGGATCTCAGGTCCAGAGCAGCTCCTGACACACAGTAGGTGCTCCATAGAGACTAATGGAAGGAAGGAAGGAAGGAAGGGAGGGAGGGAGGGAGGGAAGAAGCTGTCTGCCCACCTGGAGTCAGCCTAGGCTGGGAGAGAGGAAATCTTTGACTGAATGGTCTGAAATTGTGACTATTACTGTCTCAAATGACTAAAATGAAACTGCTTCATGACTTAATAAGATGATTGGAAACACTTTTAAAAAAATGCTGAGAGTATCAAGTCATGGGAACTGCTTGTGGTTTCAACCAAGGGACCAGAAGAACCAGCCCACAGAAAGTGGGGCACGCGGGGAAAAGACGAAGCTGTTTTCTTTGATTCCCCCCACCTGGTCCACATACATACAGATGGTGGCAGGCCATACACAGTGTTTGCTACCTTCCTTTTTCACTTAACATTCTTGCCGGCCATTCCTTGTACGTACACAGATGTCTCCTCATTCCTGTTTATGGCTGGAAAGTTTCTGCTGTGCACGTGGGTTATAATTTAAGCAATCTCCTATTTATGGACATTTAAATGGTTTCTGCTCTTTGCTTATAAACAATGTTGCAATGAAAAGCCCTTCTCCTACATCGTTACATGCAAGGATATTTGTAAAATAAAGGCATAGACGCAGGATTATTGAGTCAATGGGGATTTTGGTAGCTGTTGCCAAACTCCCCCAAGCAACATACAGAAATGCTTGTTTCCATCACCGAGTGTGGCATCAAACCTTTTGGTCTTTGCCATCTGCTAAGTGAAAATGAAATCTCAGTTTCCATTTAGTTCCCATTTCTCTCATTATGAGTGAGGCTGAATATCTATTAAAATACATTTAAAATAGAAGCAGTTCACCCACAATCCCCTCCTCTGACACTCCGGCAGGCATTAATATCCCCATTCCCTTAGGTTTATTTCTTATATTCATTTTTAGTTTCAATCAGAGAAGACAGAGAATTTAATATTCTGTTCTTTCACTTCATTCATTTTTACCCACCTGCTAGTCAGGATGAGCTAGGTTACCACACAAGAACAACCCCAACATCTCAGTGACTTAAATCAGGCTGTATTTCTTGTTCATTCTACATGGCCATTGGCCGTGTCCGTCTCCATGTCATCCTCACTCTAGAGCCCAGGCTGATGGAGTGGCCCTGAGATGCAGCCAGCCGTCTCTACAGAGGTCAAAAGACTATGGTAAGTTTTGTGCTGGCTCTTAAAGTTTCTGCTCAGGACTGACCTACATCACATCCATTCACATGTCATTGGTTAAAGCAAGTCACATGGCCACAACTAACCTCAAGAGGTGGGAAAGTGCAACAGGAGAAGAAATAAATATTTGATGGCCAGTACTAGTGGCTACCACTCCTAAGCATCACATCGGTGCCAGGCTCTCTGCTCATCCCTGGAAAAGGGTGAAACATTAGGGATGGTCCCTACACTCAGCATTCTCCATGGTCCTACATGATCAGAGCCATCTTTCTGTGGAAACACATAACAATCACTTGGAACAGTTCTAGAACACCCCATCAATAGAACAGACCGGGCCAGGTGTGGTGACTCATACCCGTAATCCCAGAATTTTGGGAGGCCAAGGTGGGAGGATCCCTTGAGGTTAGGAATTTGAGACCAGCCTGAGCAACATAGTGAGATGACATCTCTACAAAAAATTTTAAAATTATCTGGGTGTGGTCGTGTGTGCCTGTAGTCCCAGCTGCTCGGGAGGCTGAGGCAGGAGGATTGCTTGAGCCCAGGAGTTCGAGGCTGCAATGAGCTATGATCATGCCACTGCATGCCAGCCTGGGTGACACATTGAGACTGCATCTCAAAAAAAATAGAAAAAAATAGAACAGACCATAATTTGCTCAATCATTTCTCAAATGTTGCATATTCAGGATGTTTTTATTTTTTCTTTCTCTGTCTTTGAATATTAAAATAGCATTGCACATAATCACATTAAAAGGAAGTAAATATTGAGGATTAAATTTGACAAAAGTCATACAAGACTTGCACAATGAAATCTACAAAATATATCTATAGATCTATTCAACTCAATCTCTATCAAACTCCCAGCAGACCTTTTAACAGAAATTAATGAGCTGATCCTAAAATTTATACAAAATTACAAAGAACCCAAAATAACAAAAATAATTCTGTTCCTAAAAATATTAAACATAGAGTTACCATACAACCCAGAAATTCCACTTCTAGGAATCTACCCCAGAGAACTGAAAACATATATCCACACAAAGACTTGTACACAAAAATGTCCAATGCAGCATTATTCATAATAGCCCAAAGTGGAAACAACCCATATGTTCACGAACTGATGAATGGATAAAATGTGGTATATACATATAATATTGTTTGGCCATGGAAAGGAATTAAGTACTGACACACACTGTGACGTGGATGAACCTCAGAAATATTACGCTCAGTGAAAAGAATCTGGATGCAAAAAAACCCCCACACATATTGTACGATCCCACTTTTATAAAATATCCGAGAAAGGCAAGTCTACAAGACGGAAAGTAGATCAGTTATTGCCTGGGGCTGGGTGGGAACAGCATGAGGAATCTCTATGGAATGATTGGATGTTCTACAATCAGATCGTGGTGATAGTTGCACAACTCTGCGAATTTACTAAGTCACTGCAATGTACACTTTTAAAAGAAGTGGACTTTATGGTATGTAAATTATGACTCAAAAAAGCTGTTTAAAAAATAACATTACAATTAACATCTTTTTTTTTTTTTTTTTGAGACAGAGTCTCACTCTGTCGCCCTGGGTAGAGTGTTGTGGTGTCAGCCTAGCTCACTGCAGCCTCAAAGTCCTGGGCTCAAGTGATCTTGCCTCAGCCTCCCGAGTAGCTGGGACTATAGGCATGCGCCACCATGCCCAGCTAATTTTTCTATTTTTAGTAGAGACAGGGTCTCGCTCTTGCTCAGGCTGGTCTTGAACGCCTGAGCTCAAGCGATCCGCCCGCCTCGGCCTCTCAGAGTGCTAGGATTACAGGAGTGAGCCACCGTGCCTGGCCTGCAATTAACATCTTTCATCAACAAATGTTAAAATTTCTATTTCCTCACTACACGGAGGAGGTCATTTTTCAGACTTGCCGCCTGGCGTCCTGAGTCCTTCCAGAGTTTGTTTCGGGATCTGAGCTCACGATGTTCTCACTTTTCCTGCTTGGAACTGAGAGACCTCAGATCTTTGTTCAAACTGGGAAAGTCTGGCAGGGCCCTTTCAGAGGCATTTCACAGGTAGAGAAACCAAGGCCCAGAGAAATAAAGGGCCTTGCCAAGGCTGTGCAGGCAACTGGCAGCACAGATGGGCTTCCGAATGCCAATCCCAGGGGAGCCCATCACCCTCGATTCTTTCTTGCTGGAGCCCCTTTTACTCCTCTGGAGGCTCCTGCCCCCCGTTTGAGATGCCCCTCTAGCTTCCCCTCTCAAGTCCACAGCACAGACTCATCTTCTAGGTATTAAAAAGTCTGGTCCTTTTTGCTAACAAAATGTTTATCTTCTGTTCAGTCTAAGCTTCACCTGCTTTACTCTGGGATAACTGTGGGGAGAGAGAGGTTGCGATCAGCTTCTTCGTTATTTCTGCACTTTGCTGTCCCGGTGCTGCTTCCCCAGGGCTGGTGCCATGGAGGAGGAAGGAATGAGAGTAGAAAAGGTCTTCCTCCTCCGCTGGGGTTGCAATTGGGCATTTCCGCCTCTGGGTACTGCAGGTACCCGAATGCTGATTCTGTCCCCATGGGGTGCTACTTCCCAGGAAAACCCCCTACCAGGGACCTCGCCCTGCATTCCCAGACAGGTGGCGGCACTGTCTGTCTGATCCCTGTGACCCCCACTCCTCAGCTCTGCACCCCCATTTACTGCCCCTAGGAGGAAACGACCTTGGGCAGGGTCCTTTTCAGAAGACTCATAGCCACCTTCCTTCCTAAGGTCCCACCTGCCCCCCACCAAAACAGTCACCATTCCCCACCATCAGGGCAGGAGCAGTCTGCTCCCAGAGCAACTGATCCTGATCCTTAGAACAAACTTCAAGGTAGGCATTTTCATTCCCCGCTCCCCCACTTCACAGATGGGTAAACTGAGGCAAGCAGACCTGGCTGGTCTTAGAATCCAAAGGACCCCAAAGCCCTTTTCTTTCTTCCACATCAAGGATCCTCTTGGCCAGAAAGTTCACCAGTCTCAAGGTCATAGCCATCATCCCCAGCAAATATTTATTGAGTACTTCATGAGTACACTCTCATGAGTGTTCATGAGACAGATCAGGCAATCTGCGCAGACTGGAGGCTCAGGGCTGGGCAAAGGGCAGGAGCAGATGGGAGGAAGGATTGCTCAGCCAAGGTCTGTCCCTGCCCAGGCCAATGAGTCCATAAAGTAAATCTGGAAGAAAAAAAAATCACCAGGTCATCTGCAACCCAGGGATCAAGTGACAGGAGGTGGAGGTGCCATCAATCAAGGCTGAAACCAATGGTTCTCAAACTTTGCTGCAAATGGAATCACCCAGGGATCTTTAAAAATTAGTGATGTAATTTTTGGCCCCCACCCCCAGACATTCTGATCTGACTGGTATGGGGAGCAAGCTGGGCTTCGGGATTTTTAAACGTGTAGCAGAGCTGCAGGAGGGAGGGGTGTGGGGAGGCGGGTTGACAGGAGCAGGTGGTGGTGACATAGCCTCCGGGAGCCTGCGGTGCTAGTGCAGGGAGCTCAGAGGAGGCACTTGGGAAGCACGAGTTGGAGGACAGTGGGAGGGAAAGGCAGGAGGGAGGGAGGGAATGGGAGGGAAAAAGAGCACCAAACCCAGGCAGTGTGGTGAGTTTGGGCCCATCCTCTGTCATGAACTTTCTGTGTGACCTTGGAAAAATTGCTTCCCCTCTCCGGCCTTAGTTTTCCCATCTGGAAAAGCAGGAGATTGAATTTGTGAATAGCTAAAGATCCTTCTGGCTCTGGGGTTCTAGGAGACCCAGGCTGGACGCCCCTAGTATGAGATAAGCCCGGAAGGAGTACCTGATCCGCAGGTCCGTAAACAAAGCTGTTCTCCCCGAGTCTGGGCGGCGGGCAGGCTCAGATGTTCACCGGCAGCCCTGGCCCCGCCCCGGGCTCCCCGGCCACTGCGCTCATGTTTCCAGACAGAGTTTGTGGCTGTGGAAATTTCCTCTCAGCCCCTCTAGCTCAGCCCAGGGAACGTGACTGTCCTTCCAGCTTCCAAATGGAAATTTCCACTCTTCCCCGACAGCTGGTGGCAGATGCAGAGCCATGGAGCTGAAGACAGAGATCATGGCAATGAGGGAGGGGACAGGGGACAACTTGTGGTTACAGGCAACACAGGGGCAGGCAGGGGTCCAGGCATCTTCCTTCTAAGTATTTATCGAGCACTTCACCCACTATGTGCGGGGCCCTATGCCAGATGCCAGGGACACAGGTATGAATAGGACAGACCCCGTCTCTGCCCTCCTGAAGCGTATCTTCTAATAGGGGAAGAATCTATATGGATACTGTGAATAAAAGCAAAGCAGGATAAGGAAATGGGGAGTGATGCCGGGGGCGGGGAACTCAGAGAGCGGGTGATCAGGGAAGGTGGTGCTGCTGACAAGGTAACATTGTGTCACTCTCAGGGGAGCAGCAGGTACCAGGCCCTGGCCAGCATGCTGAGTCCAAGATGGGGTAGGGGGAGGTGATGAGATCTCAAAGCCAGCTGGGGTCCTGGGGCCTTCCAGCCAGGATGAGGACTTTGGATTTTATGTTTGGTGCTATGGATTTTATGTTGGTGCTATAAATATTAATATTTATCTTAATATCGGGCACAGGCTTCTTCTCAAAGACTCGGTCCAGTTTCGTGAGACTTGCATAAGTGCATGTATCTTACCGGGGCAAATGCATACACGAGAATTAACTCGTGGTGCAAACGCTATGCAGTTGCATCACTTAGAGGCATTTGTGGTGGACAGTGTGTGGGCCTGACTCATGCTCCCCATGCTCCCACCTTTGCCGGAAGGGGAGAGCACGGCCAGCAGGGAAGTGCCAACCCAGAGTGCTTAGTGCCAAGAGCAATACTCTTCACTTTCACTGCATCGGGTCCATGGCTGTGATTTCTCCCTGCACACTGTCGACAAGTCCAGGGGTCCAGGGTACATGGTGGTACCCTAGCAATACCATGTTGCCATACAGGTCCCTTCAGATGCCAACATCACACTTCGGGACTGAGTTGTCCAAGCCCTGGGAGGAGGGCTGGAGGAGATGCCTGCCCTCTCCTGGACTCCAGAAACTCAGGGTCCTTCTCCTGCCAGTCACTTGTCAGCTATGGTAGTGAAGCTGAAGCTTCTTTTTGTCAGGATCTTCATGGAGTAGTTTCTCATGCCACAGTCCAAGCACTCCTGGTGGTATGAACAGAGGCACACGGGGAAACCACCACCCCGCTCAGCACACGTAGTGGGTATTGAAGGTTCCAAACCTGACCTGGGTCATCTTCCATCTGTTGGGACAGATTTCCGCAGAGCTTTGGTAAGGAGAACACGTCTTCCTCAGAGCAACATGGAGCTTGTGCAGAGGGAAGGATGCTGGATTTTTCTCCACGTCAGCCAGTTCCATTGGGTGCTTCGGGGTCAGGATGCTGGTTTCGCTCTGAGCTGTCACCCACATATTTGTCCCATGTTTACCACGACCCTCTGGGGCATCATTCCCACTAAGGCCAGCTTTGCAAATGCCAGAGCCATTGTCGATGATGAGTGCAGCAATTTCTTCCTCCATTTTGACGTAGCTGAGGTGGCAAACGCACTGGGCAGAGGCCTGGAGTGGAGGATCTGGCTTTAGGGCGTCACTCTGGCAGCCATGGGGAACTCCCTGCAGAGGGCAAGAGGGAAGGAGCGGGGCTGGCGCAGGGACCACTGTCAAGATCCCAGCTGTTGATGGTGGGGCCCGGGCAGGGGCGTCTCAGAGGAAGAGGTGACGGGGTCTGGGAGGGGGGATGGAGTCCAGGCATCCGCCTGGCGTGTCCTCCCGCTGTCAGACCGTTTAGCTGCTCCCCGTTCTGCAGGACACATGCATGGAACCCCATAGCTATCATTCCTTCTTTCACACATGCATTGACAAGTATTTACGGAGTGCCACGGCAAATCTGACCAGGACCCACCCTGCTCCCCACCCACGGGTGGCTCCCCAGTGCCTACAGAATCAAGTCCAGATTCCTTGTCCTGTGACCTCCCGGCCTCATTTCTCCCTGCCCCCTCCATCTGCAGTCCAGCCACACCCACGTGCTGCCATCTCGCCTCTCTCAGCCCTCCTCACGCTGCTCCCTTTGTCTGAAACACCCACTGCTGCTTTTTTTTTTTTTTTAACCTGCTCAACTCCTGCTTCTTCTCTGGGACTCAGCTCAGGTGTCAACTCCTCCAGGAAGCCCTCCCTGACTGGTTCCCACCATCCTGGTCTGACTTGGTTGCCCTTCTCTGTACTTTGATGGGTCCCTCTGATTACCCTACCAGACCCATCACACTGTGACATCTGTTAATTGCCTGTCTGCCTCCTGGGCTGTGTGTCTTGTTGTCCTATATTCCCAGCACTCAGCACGGAGAAATCTTGGAGAGTGGGATGAAGGAATGAATGGTGCCAGGCCCTCATTAGGTGCCTGGACTACAAAGATGAGAAAGAGACACTATACCTGTCCAAAGCAAGGAGAAAGGGGAAATCAGGAAATGGTTTGTCAAACGATGACAAAGAGGGGTGTAGGGAAAGGGGGGAATGAGGTTTTCCAGGGGCTCAGTGAGTGCAGCAGCGTTTCTGGAGTCAGAAAGCCCTGGGTTCAAATCCAGCACAGCCGCTTTTATCAGCTATGTGACTGAGCCTGCTTTCTTAACCCTCCTCTTCCTCAGAGACAGAATGCAGCACAGTGTTTGGCTCATAGAAAACACTGGAGAAATATGTTGACCATTTTGATTTGCTAACATAGTGGGTGGGTGATGAAGGCTGTGGGAACAGACATGCCACGCCCAACCCTGTCACCTGTTCATACGTCAAACTCCACCACCCTTGGGATCAAATGAACATTCAATAGCCCAGAAGTCAGGTCTGACTTCTTGATTACACTGGAGTGCAAACTCCTCGAGGGCGAGAACCTTTGTCCATTTTTTTTGCTGCTAAATTCTCAGCACCTAGGATAGTGCCTGGTACATAGTAGGTCCGTAATGAATGAGTACGTGACTGAATTCTGATTTGGCTAACCCAGTGCATATGGGTAACCCCCTTCTCTCCTTCCTTAGACCCAGATTCCTCCTCCAAAACCATCATAACTTCATTAGCTATGACTTCATTTAGCAGCAAGGAATGAAAAGCTACAAAACAGTGGCTTAATCAAGTAAAAGAATTAATTTTCATCCTACAACACGAACCTGGTGGGGCATAGGCAGTCCAAGACTGGTAGGTCAGCTCAATGATGTCCTCAAGGTCCCAGGCTCTAACGATCTTATCTTTCCACTGCTCTAGCCATCTTATCATGTGACTCTTACCCTCATGATCACAAGATGGCTGCTGTACTTCTAGGTATCACATCCCCATTCCAGGCAGGAAAAAGGAGGATGGGAAAATGGCAAAAGGTGTATGGAGGGGCCAGACAAGTCGGTACCTAAAAACACCTTTCAGGCTTCTGTTATAAGGAAGGAGAGAACAGTGGGAGGGTGGCCAGCAAGGTCTGCTGTGGTGGCCCGTGGAACCAGTGCTTCTCTCCACCCCGTCCCTCACACCTGTTCCTTCTCCAGCCTTCTTTATTTTAGTAGATGGCACCTCCCTTCTCCTGGCTCCCCACATGAAAAGCCCAGGAGGCCTCCCTCTCCCCACAGTCCACATCCAGGCCACCAGCCCTTCTTAGCTCCACCGTGACTTAGATCCTGAACCTGACCACAACCTTCCTTCCCGCCCTCCGAGCCACGCTCATCTCTCCCCCTCCCGCACTTCAGCTGCCTTATCCTCCCTTCTCCTCGCAGAGGCTGAAGGAGCCTTTACACACAAAATCTGGTCGCATCGCTCCCCCTCAAAGCTCTCAGAGGCTCAGCATCTCACATAGACTGTAATGCAAACCCTCGCGCCAGCCCCGGGCTGTGAGCTGGACCCTGACCACCCCCTTGCATGGGACACCCCAGCTTGCTTCATCCAGCCTCTCGGGCCTCGTTTATGCTCCAGCCTCGCACCTGCTGGTTCCTGCCTTTGGGCCTTTGCACTAGTGGTCCCCTCTGCCAGGAGCGCGCGTGCCTGTCTGCCTCATCTGTGGCGGCCCCTCGCCCCCGCCACAGCCACTGTGTGTCACGTCTTCTCCACAGCACTCGCCACAATCTCTTTATCGTCTGTCTCCTCCCCGAGAACGCACGTGCAAGGGCAGGGCCCTTGTCTGCCTTGAAAATCGCTGTATCCCCAGGACCCAACGCTGAGCCTGGCAAGAATGAGGGCTCAGTGTGCATTTGTTCAGTGAATGAATGAATGGAGGGTCTTGTTTTGGGTGATCTCCTAGGGAACCTTCTAGCTCTTGGACATCTAAAGAGAAAGGAGAGGAAGGAGATCGGGGGTAAGGAACATGATACAGGCGACATGTCAGAAACTGGAACCGACGTCTCAACCCTCTTCCCTGACGGCCAGGAGATCCCGCCAGTGGGAGCATCTCTGAGGGCAGAGTCAGAGAGCATTTGGGAAAAACAGGAAGGAGGAGCGAGCACAGGCACTGCCACACTGAGCCCACTGAGTTTGGGCCAGACGGGGACCTGACCATCTGGGAAATGGCACTGACAGAGCAGCCTGCTGGCTCTGCCTAACCTCTCTGAACCTCAGTTTCCTCATCTATAAAGTGGAATAAGAACAGTATTTACTTCACAAGGTTGTTTTAAGGATTTGACAAAACGGATTATGTAAAATGCTTACGCAACATGTGACAAATAGAAAGAGCTCAAAAAACCTTAGCCGTAAAAGAGAAAGAAGAGACAGGAGAGAGTGAGAAAATAGAGAGCCAGGTGACACAGATGCAGCCGGCCTGGTCCCCTGGGGGCAGCCCAGTCAGGTGTGCTGCGAGTTTGGACCTCCCAGAAAAGAGACAAAAATTTAAGGTATCCAAACTTCAGCATCCTCTTCCCAAAATGGATTTTGATTCTTCTGGTCCAACCCTTTCATTTTGCAAATGTTTTGAGTCCCAGAAAGGACAAAGACACCAGAGTCGGCAGCGGAGTCAAACGCAGAGAGCAGGCCCACCAGGGAGAGGATGCTCGGGGGCGGGTGCCGTGGGTGCACACCCTGTTCTCCCCAGTCTGGGGCAAGGGTCTGCCTCCCTCTGTCCCTCAGCTGCAACAATGGGAAAGGGCAGGCTGAGAAGACCTGTGAAGCCAGCAGGAGAACCTGGGGCAGGGGGTGGGGGGAGCTGCAGTCAGTCCCCGGGGAGGGTAGGCACTTCCCTGAACCCAGCACTGAGTACCCAGCCAGCCTGTGGGTACCCACAGTTTACAGATGTGGGTGTGGGCACCCAGGGCGCCTGTGGAGCCAAGAGAGCCAGAATGTGACTCTAAAAATCTCTGCCTTGCTTCTGACTGGGAACTGAAAGGCCTGTATTTGAGACCATCACTAACTGACTGTCACCTTGGACCAGGCCTTTCTCTCTGGCCTCAAGTTCCTCCTCTACTTAAGGAGGGTAGATGCCACCACCACTGAGCAGCCCTTCCAGCTGGAGCTGACATTCTTGGGATTCTGAACGCCTCCCAGGCTGAGTCAGAAGGAAGGCCTGCGGCTTCTAAACAGAATGCCCTGAGGTCTCTCATCCACCCTTTGTGGCCCAGGCATAGGGCTGCCCTGGCTGGGAGAGCCCCTCGAACCTGCCCCAGCCCCAGGCTGTTTGTACCTTGCTGGCCTCCAGCCAAGGGTGAAGCCCATCTGTCCACCCTTCTAGCCGGGGAGCCTGGGCCTCAGCCCATGCCATTCCCTGGGGACAACTCCACTCCACGGTTTGGGGAAGTGCAGCCAAACAACGTAATCAAGCCCCTCAATTCCTCGAAACCTTCGAGCCTTTGGGAAGCCCAGAGGTCAGTATTTAGGCCAGTGCTTCTCAAGCTAAATTTTAAAAAAATTTTAATCTGCTGATAACTTATACTTTTGCAAAATTTAAGAAAAATATACTAGATAGTGGTAATAGTTACATAATATTGTGAATGTACTTAATGGAACAACATTATACACTTAAAAGGGTTAAAGCAGTACATTTATATTATGTATATTTTACCACAATAATTTTTTAAATAGAAAAAATGAAATGAAAAGAAGATGCAAAAGTCTAGCCTAACTTCATCTTAATAGTATTCAGCAGACCTTGTACTATTGCTATAAAGTTTCTAAATGCTTACTTTCAGTTTCTGTACTTACCTTGTTGTAGGCCAGTAGCAGTCTGTGGACTGTCAGCGGCCCCTGGCCTATGCTTTGATAGTCCTGGTTCAAGCTGCCCAGAGGAGACTTTTCGGGAGGCACGAGGCTCCTCGACTCCCCCAGCACTACTTCTGGGTGCCAGGCTGGTCTGACCATGGCTGACCCTCCTTCCACACCAGTTCGTCTCCCAGGGCCTTCTTGACGTATGAAATGTTTGATTTCAAAACAAAAATGTAGTTTATTATATTTCAAACAAGAAGCACTACAATTAACCAAGGGTGCGCTTAAACTATCCAGACCGTTTTGCCATCTTAACGGTAGTTTGTTTATGCCAGTAGCGAAGACACCTGGAGAGCGACTGGCGATGACATCCTGAAAGGTGTTTTCCACAACTTGTTGAGAATTGACTATTTTTCCTTGCAAGAAGTGGTCCAAAGCCTGGAAGAAATGGTGGTCAGTTGGTGCAAGGTCTGGTGAATATGGTGGATGACAAGACAGTTTCCAAGTCCAGCCTCTGTAGTTTGAGCAGCGTTGTTTGTGCCATATGTGGTCTTGCAAGAGGATTGGCCTATCTCTATTGACCAATCTCAGCTGTTTAATCACAAGCATCCTCTTCATTTCTTCCAGCTGGTTGCAGTAGCCATCCATTGTAATCAATTGACCAGGTTTCATGAAGCCGTAGGGGATAAGACCAGGGCTGGACCGCTAAACAGATACCATTAGCTTTTTTGATGAATATTTGGTTTTCGACTGTGTTTCAGCACTTCATCTTTATCTAACCACTGTACTGAACGCTGGCAATTGTCAAAAAGTATCCAGTTTTCACGGTGTAGAAATGGTTCACCTTTAACTTGTGACAGCAAAGAAAGGCAAGCTTCGAGACGATTTCTCTTCTGACACTCATTTAATTCAGGCAGAACCCCTCTATCCAGCTTCTTTACCTTGCCCATGTGTTTCAAATGGTCCAATATTGTTGGAATAGTAACGCCCAACCTTGCTGCTAATTTACACACAGGTTGAGATGGATTCTCTTCCACTACAGCTTTCAGCTCATCGCTATCCACCTTGGTCTCAGGTTGGCCACGTGGCTCATTTTCAAGATTAAAATCACCAGAACGGAACTTCTCAAACCATTGACATACTATGCGTTCATTAGCCACATCCTTCCCAAACACTTGGTTGATATTTTGAGCTGTCTGTGCTGCATTAGTTCCACAATGAAACTCATATTCAAAAATAACACGACTTTTTGACTTATCCATGGTTTCACAAAAATTGCTCTAAAAAAAATTTGAAAGATAATCACAAGCCAAACCATGTGTTTGAAAGAATGAGGATGTGCTTTCACAATAAAAAATAAAACAAGAAGTGTCAAAGTGAAATGTCAGAGATATCAACTGTCAAACTTAGCGTGTAAGGAAATCGGACATTTCATACTTAATAACCTGATACATTGTTAACAAAGCATCCCTGTCAGTGGCCAGGAGAATGGTGGTGCCACTGATAGTCACAGAGAGTCACAGGCTGGGGAAGCACAGGGTAGAAGTGTGCCTTCTTTGCTTCTAATCCCTACACCAAACCCGGCCCAAGCATCATCTCCCACAGGAAGTCACCCTGGCCCGCATCCGGACTGAGAAGCACCTACCTGTCTGTGCCCCACATCAAGCACAGGTCTCCTGTGTTTGTATCGAATGGTTGACACGGTAAATTAGGAATTGGGGCCTTCCCTGGCAGGACGGGAGAAAGGGGATGTAATATGTGCCTTGGTTCTGGGTGGTGGCTGGATTTCAGGCCCTGAGTCCCCTCGGCAGGGTGCCCCCGTGTAGGGTGCAGTCTGTGCACTGTGATGGTTGGTGCTTCAGGCCCATTTCTGCTGGACTGGGGGCGCTGGAGAATGGCAATTGTGTTGGGATGTTGCCTCCTGAGTACATTGGCCTCTGCTGAGCTGAGCAACCGAAAACAACTGTGGGCTTTAAAAAAATCTAGACACCTGGGCTCCAATTTTAGAAATCTTACCTCCAAAGGTCTGATGAGTGTCTTATGTCTCCACATTTTGAAAAAGTGCCATGTGACCCTGATGCCCAGCCGGAATGTCTGGGGACTGTGCTTGCAAGGGTACAGCATCTCTGGAAGGAGACACAAGGGAGGACAGCCAGGGAGCAGGGGGAGGGAGAGTCGCTTTTTATTACATGTCCTTTTGTACTGATTGGACTTTTGACCTAAAAAAAGTTAGGCTGACGGGGCTGACAGGCGGACAGAGTTGCTGTCAGCGGCTGTGTCAGGGACCGAAAACGCTAGGCTCCCAGAGGGGCGGGGCGGTCTGGTTAAGGACAGAGGCGAGGCGGGGAGAGGAATGGAGGGCTGTAGAGCACAAGTCTCGCCTCAAGGGGGCAGCAGCTGCCTGGAGCTTGCTGATGGCGTCTGGGTGGGACTGTGAGCCCAGAGTTGCCAGAGCTTGCAGTTTTTTAAGACAAGCCTGAAATCAGATTTTCACGTGGAATTGTCAACAAATTCAACAGTTTAAAACACAGCACGGGCCGAACATAACATGTCTGCAGACCCATGTTGGCTGCAGCGCCCAGTTTGCGTGTTCAGATCTGGGAGGATTCCAACAAGGATTAGGCACCTTGGAGGCTGCAAAAGTAGGACAGAACCATCATTTGCTTCTAGAAAATTGGGGTGATGGGGTTCGCACAGGATGAGGACAAAGAAGGTGCCCCGAGGTGGACTGCGGGAGTCACCTACCCACTCATAATTAATTAATCCAGCACATAGTCACCTCCCACCATGAGCCGGGCTCAGGGCTGGAGATCCAGTGGCAGGCAGAGTCCCGGTTCTTGGGGACCCTATGTTCTAGCTAGAGAGACACGCTTGAAAAATAGTTGCATAATAATTAATGACTTACATTTGTAATACATGAGGAGCTGCAGTATAGCCTGGGGGTTAAAAGTTTGGGTTTGATTCCTGACTCGCCACTTGCTGTCAATTCGGGCAAATCTCCTAATCTATGTCTCAATTGTCTCCTTCCTCACCTGTGAAATGAGCAAGATAACATCATAGGCTTGTTCTGGGGATTCATTGAGATAATTCTTAGCTGCCGCTATTAGGGAGAGAGCAAGTAAGAGGGGAACCTAGACTTAGCATGAGGAGCCTCCACCAAACCCCCATCCCAGTGAATACTGGGGCTTTTCGCCAGCGACAGGGGCAGGAGGCCACAGGAGTTGGAAGCCCCAGGCCCAGAAGCTGCCTGCACCAGCAGCAGCTCAGGCCCCCCTCTCACCCACCATTCTGCTGAGATGGCTGCGATGGGACACCCGGCTCATTTCTTGCCTGTTTCTTTTTTCCTTGGATCCAATTTCAGTGGCCCACTTGTCATTTGGTGCCCAAGGACAGGGTACTGCTTTGGCTATGCTGGGATAAGGCTAGGCCTTTCCAGCTATGAGCCAGAGTCCCTCCACTGAGGCTGCTGCATTTTGGAGTTCATCAAACCCTACAACTAAGTTTTAAAAATCTAGATGCATGTAGAAAACAAGTCTGAAAAACTTTCCTGTGCCCCGAAGTGCAGAATACCAGCTTCTGCTGGCAGAGACCTCAGGCACGGGGACACTTTGGACCTTCTGTTTCACCTGAGAAGAGGAGGAGCCAAGAGTGAAGAGACTTGGCTCACTAGCAATGTGTCTGGGGCCGGGAGTTCAGCTCAGTTGGGGAATACTCCGTGTTCACAACATGGTCCCTGATCTCGGGGGTCTGCACTCGAATCAGGTAGAGGATTACTCTTGGATCTGGAAAGGAACTTCCAGGGCACCTAATCCAACCTCCATCCAGAGGCGCCTCTATAAGAAGCCTGGCCTTCGTGTTCTATATCCCTAAATGATTCACGTTTAACGGTGATTCAAACAACTGGATTAGCAGTAAGGTAGCCAAACTGTCATTTGGGTGCACGGATTTACCTGCAGAGCTACAACACTACTGGAAACCAGAACTCTTTTACAGATTGGGCAGGAACACCTTTATAAAGTACTGGTAGGTGGGGGATGAGAGCTCTCTCCCAGGCACGTCCAAATAACGAGATGGTCGCAAATTGCCTTTTTAAGGAGGTGGCACTGGGCTGAATTTAGGGCTTTCACTTGCTGGCTGTGTCTCTGTGTGACTTCACTTGTGAGTCTGTGTGTTGGTCTGGGGCAGAAGGGAATTGTTCAGGGCAACAGACGGACACTGAGCCGCCAGAGCAGTCCGCTTTCCTGTGCAGGGACTGGAGTGAGACTGCCTGGGTTAGACTCCCTTACTAGCTCATTGGGACCATGGGCAAGTTACATAACCTTCCTCAGCCTGTTTCTCTGGACAGAGATGACGTGCACAGCAATGCCTGGATGTAAGTGCTCGATCAACAGTGGCACCACCGCTTTCCCAGCCAACCGTGGAGTCGTTTCTTTCTCTTCCGCCAGTTTCCCATTTTCAGCAACACATGCCCCAGTTCCTCAGCGCAGTGTCAGCTAAGTGGATTGCTCCAGGGCCGCCGCTCCCCGCTGCCAGGGCTCTCCCCGCCTCACCCTTGTGCTGCTCCAACAGCCCCCACTGTGGTCTCCAGTCAACTCATCCCACCTCCACTTTCTCTTCCTTAAAATGACTATTTACTGACTGCTGCCATCCGTATGCTGGAAAACCTTCAAAAAGCCTCTACCACTTAGGATAAAGGAAGGGGCAGGGGACCTTCCTGGAGAGCCTGCCACAGGCCATTAACTATGGCAGGTTCTCTGTGCATGTCACAATCACAGGCTAAGTGTTTAATAAGTAAGTGCTTTAGCTGGGGGTTTGATTTGGGTCCGTCTGACTTCTAAGCACTAGCTCAAGTCCTTTCTCCTCCACTAAACTTCCCAGATCACGAAAGCCCTCTGTGGTTACTCCTTTCACCAAAGCACTAGAACATACCTGGTTAGTACAAGCACATGGTCTACAACGTCATTCTCAGCTAAGTGTTCCACAACTTTCCTCCCCCTTTACGTATAAGCACATGACATGCTGGACGTTCACTTTATCATCTTTTCATCCCTAGCACATGGCCCAACGTGAAGCACTCTTAAATGTTGACCTAAGAGCCTCCTTCGCATCCTTTGAACCTTTTTTTTTTTGGAGACAGGCTTTTACTCTGTCACCTGGGCTGGAGTGCAGTGGCATCATCATAGTTCACAGAGACCTTAAGCTCCTGGGCTCAAGTGACACTCCCACCTCAGCCTAGTAGCTGGGACTACAAGCATGCACCACCATGCCCAGCTAATTTTTCTATTTTTTTGTAGAGACAGGGTCTTGCTCTTGCTCAGGCTGGTCTCAAATTCCTGGCCTCAAGCAATCCTCCCACTTTGGACTGCCAAAATGCTAGGATTACAGGTGTGAGCCACCAACTCGGCCTCTTTTTCCTTTTTTTTTGTGAGACAAGGTTTCAGTCTGTTGCCCAGGCTAGAGTGTCATCATCACAACCAAACCTCTTTTCTACTGTGGCCAGTCAATCATTAAGTCCAAGTATAAAAACCTCAAGAAGGGACAAGCCTCGTTTTCCACTCAACACAAAAGGAATGGAATCTGCTCTTTTTTGACAGTTCCCAGGCTGCAAACAAACTACCCAGGGCAAAGTGCTGCCAGGAGAGGCTGGCCCGGCTGGGATAGATGCAGGTTCCTGAGGATGGGACACAGAACACTCAGGCCACGGAAAGTGTACTGATAAAGACACTCCCAAGAAGCTCGTAGATATCCACTACTCCTCCACCCCTCCAAGTCAGATGCAAAGAATTTTGGAGTGGAAGTTATTCAAACTGACCTAGCCCAATCTTCTCATTTTATCCAGGAGAAAACTGGGACCCAGGACTAAATCCTTCTCCAAAGGTCAGAGGTGAAATAGGGCTTCTGATTTTGTGGGTAAGATGCATCCTGTTCAGTTTCCTGTGACTTATTACTGTCATGAGGTGGGGAGGTCAGGACTGCCTTCATATAAACTCAGGGCCACCACAGATTGCTTGTAACTAATAGGGGACCCTCCTTCAGGCCTATCTGGACCCTTTTCTTGCTTTCTCCTGAGGTCTGTTCCCTTTCCTACAAGTCCTACATGAACAAACGAAAGCTTACTGCCATCTGCAGGACACCTATATCATTACTCCAAATTTCTATGTTCAGGCCTTCTTTATACTCCTGTCTACTCAGAACTGGTGTTTTAAACATCCCGTAGGCACCATTTCACTCATGTACATTTTTAGCACCTACTATGTGCCAGAGACAGGAGCCAGACGACCAGTGCTGAAGCTGCACACAAGCCTCACCCTGTCCTCTTTTAGATATTGCTCAGCTGCTATTGTATTAAACACTTGATCTTGTTCCTATTTGCCCTACATGGCCATAACTCTTCAAATCAAGCTTTTGTCCAGAATGCCTCTGATTGATCATCTCAGTCTAAGTAAATTTAAAAGTCAATTCAAGGCATATAAAAGCTGCATAATCACTTCCAACTCAAGAGTATAATAAACTTAAGAGTACTCATGAGCCTGTGGTTGAAAATAGTAATCATTTATATATAGTGCTAAATACATACTGGTCTAAGCGTGCTCTCTCTATACACACACAAACTCACTTAATCCTAACAGCATCAGGGGTAAGTTTAGTAGGCTATTATTATTCTCATAAATAAATCTGGCAAAACCCCAATCAAGATAAAGCCAGAGATGCAGAGGCACATGCATTAGCAACATGTGGACCCACTGCAGTATTAACAGTCATCTTTTGCTATAAGTGCTTGCCTTCTAAGAGCTTTTATACAGATGTCTGGGAAGCAAAAAAATCATATGTAATTAAGGTTATTTCCCAAATAGCATAGGAAAGCTGCCAAAGGGCTTCCCTGAATTGAGAGGAAATGCACTGATAATGGTGAGTATTATAGCCTCTGGATACAAGATGAAGTAGCTGCCAACCTTAACCACCCAAGTCAAATACTACTCCAGCAAATTATTAAAGTTCCCTTTAATCATGTCACAGGAGTTGCTACAGGAGCACAGAAAGTTCTATTAATACTCTGATTCTTGAGCCATAGCCATGATGGCAGGAAAGTATTAGGACATACCCCTACCTGTAACCACCAAATACCTCCAACTAGGACTTTGAGATTCCCTATAAACTGTTCTCTAGAAACTCCACTTGTGCCTTTATTCTGCCTTTTAACAGGGACACAGAACAAAAAAATGCTTGTTTGCAAATAAACATCTGAAAGAGTATAGTAACAGCTGATCCGGGCCGAGGCATCAAAACAAAGCAATGATTGTGGAAGAAGACAATGCAAACGACTTGGGAGCAAGAAACTAGAGGGCAGAGAACTTGCAGTAATGTGTGTGCTGGGTATTGCCACAGCCCAAAGGCCTCATCGGGAACAAACATAAACTAGGCAGGTGTCTATAGCTTGATAATTTGTTACCTGAATAGAAAGAAGTCACTGCCACCAACAGCACTGTGCAGTTTTATTAACCATTCAAGTCCAGTAGCATCTGGTAAGACTGGGACAGAATTGGGATTGAAAAGTGAACAAATATTCAGCATCTAACAGTTCAAAAGAAGCCACTACATACTCTTTTCACAAATATGTTTTCACAGAGCCAATACAGTACTAGCCATTAACCCAGTACACCGAGTGTACTGAAGTAGAAAAGATGCAACAAGAAAAATAGCTACATTAGAAAGACCAACACTTTAGAAAAAGAGTAAAACACTTTCACTTTCTCCCCTTTAGCCCCTAAAATGTCTTACAGCCTGGATCTACCTATACAGTCCTACATCAGCTTCTAGAATATTTGTCAGGAGGGAAAAAAGAAAATGACACTGGCCAGTACAGTCTTTGGATATTTAGGAAGGGGAGGGGGAGAAAGTCAGTTCTCAGAACAAATTAGTCAGCTTCAGTCTCATCAGCAGGATCTTTGGATTCTTTGTTCTTCCGCACTTCTTCAACGTGCTTATCCTGTAAAGCAATGGTAAATATCATCAATCAAATAAAAAAGCCTATCAAGTCATGCTCGCCCACCCCAAAGAGGCCCAGCAAAGCCTTGGTACATATATTACCAGCCCATGGGAATTACAAAATTAGAGTTTGACAACATCATCTTCAAACCTCCTGGGTCACTTGTGGAACCTAATGATCAAGCTGCCTACTGATCTTCCAAGAAATGCATGCAATTTTGCTGGATATTACTGAATATTCCATCATAAAATAAAACACCTCTCATTTAACATGTTAAGTCCCTAAACTGAAGGCACTTAGTTCAAGCCAATTCTTTGGTGAATCAAATCACAAGCTCTTAACCCCTTTACAAAGCAAGAAACCAACCTTCTCCCGCAAACGCTCCAGTTTGGCAGCCATTTGTGCCTCTCGGTTCTCTTTGTTAGCTTCCATTTTGTGGGTCAGTTTCTCTTCCGCCATTTTACTGAAGTTGTTGTTCTCTTCTATTGCTTTCTGAAGCACTTCTTTCTCGTGCTCTCGTTTCTCAGCAAGCTGCTTCAAGACCTCAGCTTCATGGGACTAGAAAAAATTTAACAGGCTAGGCTCTCTGGAACGTATTTAGTATTAGTTAAAAATTACAACAGATATTATTTAATGGGGGGATTGAAAAGAGGCAGAAAATAAGGTCCCTTTAAGTAATGTGGATATTAGAATCTGAATTATCCCTATCATGAAATACCATGAAAGTCATATTCTTTTTCTAGTATTTGTATTTACTTTGGAAAACTGCCTATATTTGTTCAGAGATCTCTTGCCCAATTATTCCTTAAGGAAATCTTTATAAGATTTTCTGTTTAATGGTGTCCAGATGACTTGAGTAATATGCACTTGGGAATGGTACTGTATCGTAAAGAATTTTGGTTACTTAACTTCAAGAATTACCCAAAGAAAACTGGCTCATTGTAAAAGATTTTAACCATAACTGATTAAAAAAAAATCAATCATAGAAAATTTAACATTAAGCCTTCAGATTACCATTTAAGTCAGAAGGACTTCTGTTTCAAGGAAAGGCTTATTAGCTTTTCTCTGTGGAAAGTGCATTAACTTCCAGACCATACCTTGGTGTGCCTCCTTCAGCAGACTCAGAGGTATTTGGAAGCATCGACTTACAGTGTTAACTACAGAGCATCTGCCACTGGTTCTATTAATTCTCTTTTGCAAAATCCTAGTCATGATAGGAGTTTCACTATATTTAGCCAGTTATTACGTAAAGTAGCGGCTAATGACTATAAGGCCAGGGTTGATTCCTAAAAAACTTCTTCCCTCTATCCAACCTTCAGCTGTATTGTTTCCTCCTACTCCATGAACTCAAACTACATAGAAGTACAGATAGATGTTGCATCAGTGCAAATACTGCTGCTCTTCCTGGAGAAAACATTCACAGTGCTGATGTTGCGTCACTGCACGTACACACAGCATGTGTCACTGAAAAGTGCATGACACATGCTATAGCAGTTTAAAAAGGGGCCTGTGTGTATATACTAGACTTCAAATCACACTAGCTGTGCTGCTCTGGGGCAGGTTACTACCTCATCTTTTTGTGCCTTACTTGCCCCAACTTTAAAATCAAACCCACCACCCCAATCAGGGTTGGTGGGAAAGAGGACTAAATGAGAATGTATATAAAGTTCTTAACGAGTAGAATAATGTTGAATGGAAAGAAATACACTAAAATGTTAGCAATGGCTATTTCGGGGAGGTGGGAAAATGAATACTTTTAATTTCTATTTATAAATTTGTTTCCCAATTTTTCTACAACAAGCATAGTATTTGTTGATTCTTCTGATTAGCTTTTTTAAAAGATAGCTACTTTGTAATAGAATTGCTTAGATAAGAGAAAAGCTACACAATACCAGTAGAGCAACACAACCCACCACATTACTAGCAATTTAGAATGCTTTTATTGTACAGCTCTCAAAAACAACTGAAGTGACAAAGAATCATCTGCCAACAAATATTCTATTTTTCAATAGAAGCAAGAGAAGCAAGAGCCTTGGTTTAAAACAGACCTGGGCTTGAATTCTGGCTCCTACACTTATGACTTCAGGAAAATAACTTAACATTCCTGAGACTGTTTTCTAATTTCCATTATCTGAGACAACGCCCACCATGCAGGGTCACTATATTAAAGGAGAAAAATATAAGCAGAAAAGGTGGCACATTAATAGAAGTTCAATACATGACAGCTGGTATTTTCATCCAGCCATTGACATGTATAATTTTCACACAGTTATAATCATGGTGTAGCTACAATTCTGTTCTCGTTATGAAAATAAAATTCATTTGCCCTATTATATTAATAAATATCCTGTTTTCTGTGAATTGTGATGATTACCTTGCGTCTTTCTTCTGCAGCTTCTAATTTCTTCTGAATTTCCTCCAGGGAAAGATCCTTCTTCTTTGGAGGGGAAAGGGGGAATTCTGGGACAGATTCTTTTGACCGAGGGCTGAGAATCAGCTCAAAAGCCTGGCCTGAGGCACGCTTCTCCAATTCTTTCACCTGGATATCTGAAGTTGATCATATTTATGATAATTCAGAAAACCAAGGTTCTCCTGTTCTAATAAACTATCCTACAACTTTGTAAAAACCAAGTAAATGTAATGAATCAAACTAAGGCTGATGAAAATGCATTTGCAGGCAAGCTATTACTACGTAAATACCATCTCTCAGAAAAACAAAGCTCAACATTTTTGGATTAATAAACACTATTCTGAGACATCAGTACCTGATCATCCCTTTCATAAACAAAAGAAAGACTCGTGCAAACTCCACAGTTTTGCTTTGGAGTAAGCTTAATTGTCTAATAATGAAACAATTATGAGCTCTCAGTATATTCATGCAATAATCATTTTTTCTTAACTTCTATTCATAAAATAGCTTTTTGATAATACCAAAACACAAGTGCCAAATTAAAGGCGTATGACCCGAGCCATCTCCTCATCTTAACATCACAATTTCAGCTTTTCCAAACAGATTACCTACCAGAAGAAGCCATGGTGAATAGAAGACAAGAGACTGGCAGTGTATTCTACACAATCCACTGTGGTAAGGAAAGCCCTGAAAACGATTTTCAAAAGCATGCAATCAATTTCTTGGCATTTCTATATGTCACCAACACAAAGAGATCTCAAATCACATCCGTATAAATCAATGTCAGAAAAAAATCACTACATGGAATTAAATAAGACATCATTAACCAGGAAAACAAAATTATCAATATCTACAAAATACCAAACCATGTTGGGAAATTTGAACTATGATATAACGTTGGTTGCAGAAAATCAAGTTAACTGAGCTTGCCCATTCAAAAAAATCATGGCTTTTTAAAATTACACGAAGTTACAAGGATGAAGGATTTTTTTTTTCCATTCATAAACTAAATTTTCCCCCCACACCGTGAAAAGATATTCCAGATTCAACTCAACAGTGTAGACCGGAGCCATCTTAATATTGCCTACAATTCATTGTGCAAATGAAATACCCACCCTTGCTTTGTCTGTTTCTGCTATGGAGGAAAACAAAACGCCCAAGCCAATATTAGTCAATAATGTAGAACACCTATTGTTCCTGGGGTTTAAGCTCTTTGCCAACAGCGAACAAAATTAAGTTTTATGAAACTCTAGGGTTTTTTTTCCCTCCCCAACCCCTTCCCCTCTAGGTTTTAAGTTATACTTGCTGCCGTTATGCCATAAAAAACGCTGTATCTCTTGATTTTTTTAAGATCATGATTCTTGCAGACCTTAGGCTAGTACCAAAAACGAAGGACTACAGGTTCCCAACAGCTAGAAATTAAAATCAGAGGCTGTGAAAACGTCTAGCCAGAGCAGAGAATGAAGACTCAGCAGCCGACCAAGGATGGGCGTAGCCCTCTCTCAGGCGAGGAAAAGCGGACAGGACGCCCCCGGCCAATCAGAGCACGCCCTGCACTCCGGCCCCTGGCCCCGCCCCCTTCCTCCCCGCGCCTTTTCGAATCTCCCCGAACTCTCCACATCCCCGAGCCCGCGCGCGTGGGAAGGGGAGGGATGGGCGGGGCTAACGGTCCTATCCGGGTAACTCCGCCCCTCCCGGGCTCGCCCGACGCGGACACCCCCCCACCAACTCCCGCCAAAAACACCTCGAGGCCGCTACCACCCTCGCCGCAGCTCAGCGGGTGGAGGAGTCTCCAGTAACGAGCCGCCCGGTAGCCCCGCAGTTGGCTCGCCACCTCCTCCCGGCGTCCCCATCCCCAACCTGCCGCCACCCAAGCCGTCCGCGCTCCCACGGCAAAGACAGGACAGCCATCGAGGAAAGCCGGGAGACCCACCGCTCAGTCACAAACTAGGGCAATCAAGGGGAGGGGGCGCGGCCCTGGCCGCCCACAGTCTGGCCCTAAGGCTGCCGGTCCCCGGGGGCGCCGCCCCACCCCTTCAGACAATGGGGACCACGGCGGAGCCTGCACGGGAGGGGCGGCACCCGTATTGTCTCCTCAACAGCACCTCGGGGCTAAGGCCCGCAGCTCGCCCAGACCCCTCCCCACGACAGCCGCGCCCCCAGGGAGCGGGGACAAAGCCGAGGCTCCGCCCGAGCCACACACAAAGCGGAGAGCCCCCCGCCCACCTGCCCCTCAGGGGCCCGCGACCCCGCCCGCCGCCCTCCAGCAGGGGGTCGCTGCTACAGCCCGCCCCCTCCCGCCGGCCGCGTCCCTCTCGCTGCCCTCAGCCGGCCGCCGCCTCCTCAGAGAGCCCCGCACCCACCTGCTCGGTCCGAGCCGCCTGACCACACTCTGAGCACCAACAGACCCGACCGCGCACAAAAGCGCCAAACAGCGGCACGTGACCCCCGCGCTGGGCTCCGCATTGGCCGAGAGGGGCGGCACGTGCCGCCCCCTCCCCCACAGCCCGAGTGGGGCCCCGCCTCTCGGGACCCCGGAGCACCTCGGGAAGTGTAGTCCGAGCCCGCAGGGGGACAATGCGGGAGTCTGGGGGGCGCTGGGGGGTATCCGCAGGTGTGAGGCGGGGGCCAAGGCGGCGGTGTGGTCGTGGAAGAGGGCGTTGCGGTGGACCCCGGACTGGGTTTGAACCAGCTCTCCCATCTCTAGAAAAAGGGCTGGGCGGAGCGGGGTGGGGGGTCCTTGCCTACCTTTCAGTCCCTGGCCGCCTGGACTCCGCCTCTGTAGAGCACGTGCCCCGCCTCGCCCCAAGGGCAGCACTTGGACTGAGCAGTGTCCCTTTACTGCCCCTACGCCCCGTGTGCCTGTCTGAGACGACAGAGCACCTGTAACAGGACAGTGTCACTCCACGCCCCTGCATGGATGGTCCCTGCCCCCTGCACCCTACCTCGAACACCCGCATGTCACCTGTATTGTGACATCATAATTACTAACCCACTCAGTCCTGACGGGTCACGGGCGTGGCCCTTCCCTCACTGTGTGCGTTCTCGGTCCCATCCTTAGGTTTCCTAGCCGGTGACCATGGACCTGTGCGGGACAGCGGGAGGTTCTGGAATTTGATCTCCTTTGGTCTAACAAAGCCACTCGGCTTAAATGCAACTCCATCTGTTCTGCCAAGCCTTTAGCGGATGACAGGGAAGGAAGAGCTATAGCAGTTCTAGACTACACGAACCGCAGTTAAGTGCTGCTTTTGTTCTTGGAGCACGTGCTCCCCAAAGCAGCACTGGGCTCTTTTTAAAAATCAAAACAAAAGGAGCCACAAGGTCACTGTTTCCCCTGACCTGGATAGATCAGAACCACAGCAGAGGCACAAAGGAAACTGGTCTGACCATGGCTGTCTTGGAATGACTAGCCCCTTTTCCCCACAAGAAGAAGAAGAAAAATAAGTAAAATGTACATGGTTCCCAGACTCCTGATCCCATCCTCTGAGCAAGACTGTGTCCTCAGGTGGTGGTCATTACACCAAGGCACCTGCTCTTTGAGATCCTGACTAAACATTCATTTTATTAACAGGCTCTGTCTCCCCAAACCAAGACATAAATGTGACCAAGTCTCCTGAAACAACAGTCCTCATTTAAAAAGACTCCTATGTCTAGTTAGTCACTAGTGTAAACTAAAATAAAATCTTAAGGCTCACCCCCCACTGGCTGATTGAATGGACTACCCTTGTGGCCAAAGAAATACCCTAAAACTAAATTGCCTGCCAAGAGGAGGGAGGTCAGACAAGCCTCATCATGCCCCCCTCCCTTCTTGGGGACATCCTTTGTAACCCATTAACAGGCCTGAGGCTATGCAAGACAAACCAAGAGGTCCTCAATTTACACAACAAATACATGCGTGGCCGGTGGCTTATCTCTGATAAACAGCTTCTTATCTTAAAACATTCTAAGCCTCTAGACAAAGCTTCATGTCTTTAACCAATTACAAGTCAAAGAATCTTTAAACCCACCTATAACCTGTAAGCCCGCCCCCTTCGAGATGGCCCACCTTTTCGGGCCAAACCAGTGTATGCCTCCCACATATTGATTTATGACTTTATCTGTAACCTCTGTCTCCCTGAAATGTATAAAACCAAACTGTAACCCAGCCACACCGAGTCAACTTGCTCAAGGCTTCTTGGGTGTGGCTCTGGATCCCGGTCCTCAAATTTGGCTCAGAGTAAATCTCTTTAAAATTACTTAACAGAGTTTGGTTTTTTTCCCCCAGTTAACACTAGGGATGTGCCAGAGATAAAATACAATTAATGGGTTCCTGGGATTATGAAAACTGGACCATACAAGCTGCAGACACACCACACAAAGCAAACAATTAGCAATGCACTGTTGCCCGAAATAAGCTTGTTTCTCGGCATTTTCTCCAACAATCACTCTTGTGTGGGGTCAGCCTCCCCTCAGCCAACCTAAGTGGTTTTCAATCAGCCTGTGAACAGGACCAGGAATAATTCAGATTCTGAGCCCAGAAAGGCTTCCCCCTTTAGACCAAACTTAGCTTCAAAATGGCCAGGTTCTTCCATCTGTCGTTTTTCTGAGTGGAATCTCAGAAATCATTAGAAAAGTTGGACAAGGTTTCACGCCACCGAAAAGCGACAGATAGGCAGGCAACACAAATGAGCAAGGAACCCAAGGCCAAAGGCCTTTACTCCCCGAACCTGCCTTTTACCTTGCAGCCTTTGTACTTAATCTGGAGGTTTGCAGAGGAAGGTCCCACCCATTTGATGTATATTTAAAAAAAAATACAAGAAATTGCCACACAAAAATCTCACATTTCTGACTATTAATGTTGTGACAGATAAAAAATAAATCTTTCAAAACACTGATTATTTTAAAGCACTTACACGGCTTCCCCCCACCTTTTCTTTCTCCCTAGAGCAGATGTCTATTTCCATGGAAACCGTAGCTAGGAACGTAGATGTTAGAACTCATGTCGATTTTTAATCTTTCTTAGTGATGCCACTTGGCTTCTGGGTTTGTTGTGAGTTGCCTGGTCCTGCCAATCTGTGACAAGGATTTCCTGAGCTCCTCCTGGTGGCTTAAGGACTGAGGGGGTGGGGGTAAGGTTTCCCCTAGAATGATCCTGTGAATAAAATGGGGCTTGTGAGGTGGGATGATCCCTGTTCTGTAGTGTGAGGCTGTCTTCCTGAGAGCCAGACCACAGCTAATTATTGTCAACTCCCATGGATGTCCCTATATGGGCCTTGGAATAGGAAGGGCTTTCAGTCGTAAGGAGAGAAAACAGTTTTGCCACTTGACTTTGGAGAGGGGCAGAATCTCCCCTCTTGAAAGCTTCCTAAAACTAAGTTCAAGATCCCCTCCCCCTGCAGTGGCAGCAAGGAGTTAATGTTCACATCTTGGAACTGTCTATCTTTGCCTATGAGAATTATTTTTGCCTCTGCTCAGATGGCTTGGTCGGATTGTTGTGGAGCTAGCTGTGACTACGGCATGGTGCAAAGTGAAGTCGAGATATGGCAGTCCTCCAGCCTTTGATCTGTGTAGACAGCTAAAGGAGAGCACTTCAGGCTTCAAAGTCTAGAAGGAATGTCTACACTGATCAAATGGCCTTCTGGGCTGTTGTCAGATCTCCTCTCCTGCTGGAGAGCCCTGGACAGCCTTTGTTCATTGTTGGGCTGCAAGGCTTGTCTCCCACATATGCTGCTTTCGGGGCCAGTCCTTGGCAAAAGGGTGTCGTGGGAGACGTTTTCTTGCTGTCCTGGCCTCTCTGTTCCCTTTGTCTGCTAATTCTCAGGCACTGTGCTCTGACACTCCCTTCTCTGTTCAAAACCTGCCTGTGGATCTATTTTACACGTCCTTCTCCCTCGCTAGACCATTAGGTCCTGGAGGCAGGGTGGTGTCTTTGTCTTGTCTCTAGTGCCCAGTGCCAGGCCTGGCCCATGACGGTGGCACCTGGATGTTTGCAGAGAACTTTAGGCAAGAGCAATCCCTCTCACCTTCATCTTCCTCTTCCGTAGTATTAGACACCTGCACCATAGGAGGGTGGTGAGGATTAAATGAGATCTTGTACACGAAAACGCTTCGCACGATGACTGGCACATTGTAAGTGCTGAGCACTTGTTAAGTATCATTGTTAGAGAAGTTCCTTGATTGCTATAGGTTAATTGAATGAATGAATGAATATTAGACTTTCACCTTTTGGTGGGAATTGTAGTCACTGGGTTAATTCTTCCATGTGGCATTTTTAAAAATTCAATTAATTTAACATTTTAAATAGGTAACACATTCACATGGTTTAAAAATAAAATATAAGAAATCCTCCTCCTCCTGCCTTATCTTTCTCTGTCTACTAAGTTCTCCACCAACCCCTCCTTTGCCATAATCACTGTTACCAGTTTCCTGTGTGTCCTAGAGTTTCTTTGTACGTACACAGGAAAATTTGTAGATATGCATTCTTACCCTCCCTTCCTCTCTTTTTTTTTTTTTTTTTTTTTTTACAAATGATAGCCTTCTATAACTGTTCTGTGCTTAGCAGTTTTCACTTCAGGGATCTTTTCCCTATTCACACGTTGAGCATTTCCTTGACCTTGTATCCACAGTGAGAATATTCCAAGATGCAGTTAACCGGTGCTCTATCCATGACTCTTAGGCTATTCCCAGTCATTTGCTATTTCAAACAATGCTGTAATGAATGACTTAGTTCATATAGCATTTCCCATGTGGGTGAGTATATCTGTAAGATTTATCTAGAGGTGGTATTACAGGGTCAAAGGGCAAAACACATTTGTATAATAATTTGGATAGTGCCAAATTGCCTTCCACAGGAGTTGTACCAATTCAACACTCACCATGCGGTGTTTTAATTCATTATCTCAATTCATTCAGAAATGGTTTGAAAGGCTTCGTCCCTAGAAATTTCACGCATCAGGGAAAAGGAGGAGGAGGACCAGAAATCCCAAGAAAGACGTGGCCGTGGATTCTGTCTGTGTTAATAACGCCTCTAAATACTTGACAAGCGGCAGCTGATCTCAGAACAGCTCTGGTGCCTGCACCCTGGCACTTGTCACAGTCAGTCTTGTGGTAAAAGTAGCTGCAGGTGTCACTGTGAGACTGGAAGCTTCTGAAGGCGGGGTCTTTTTCGTCACTGTATCCCACTCCTCTCCCCGTGCTGCCTGACACAATGCCTGGCATATATCTTATTTAATTAACTCTAAGATTTTTCTTCACATCTTTGTATCTTTGAAATCAGTTGGTCCTCATAGTCAATACTATTATAGCGTGTCGTAATTATGGACAGCCTTTCTTCTTAGTGGTACATAAAATAATGGTATGTCTTAAAATCAATGACATTTCAAGTCATCGAACTGTGGTAAAGCGCACACATTATAAACGTGTTAAGTGGAATGGGCCAACAGGCTGCTGCCCCTGGCCAGTCTTCTCTCTCCATGTTCTAACCCTCCTCCCTCTGATAGAAGTCCAGACCTTCTTCTAGCGATTCCTTTTGTGGGGATGACTCTTCATCTTCCTCTTAGGCTCCCATCTCTACTCTCGATGCTGAAATCACATTTCCAACTGCCTAAAGGGCATCTCTTGGATGCCCCATAAGGCCCTCCAACCCCATGTGACGCACATTGAGCTAGCAGCTTCCCACCAATCCCATCTGGGCTTCCCCATTCAGCTGGTGGCTCTGCTAGATTCTTGCTTTCCAGGTTTAAAACCTCACTCAGACTCAACTCTTTCCTCTTTCTCACTCGAAGCCTCCAATTATAGAAATTTAGCATTTTCCAGTAGAATGGAATCTTTTAAATGATAATAGCTGGCACAGAATGTGTGCCACATGGCAGGCACTGGTCTAAACACTCCACATGCATTAACTCAGTTAATTCTCATGACAATCTTATGAGATATTATTAGCCTAATCGTAAAGATGAGGAAATGAGGGTGACCAGCTGTTCTGGTTTGCCCAGGAATGAAGGGTTTTTCCAGGATGCAGGACTTTCAGTGCCAAAACAGGGAAAGTTGCAGGCGAGCCCAGATGAGTTGGTCATCCCAAAGGAAACTGAGGTACCTTCGTTAGACGTGTCAAATGGGTCCTTGTCCTAGGCCCTGCGTTTTAGAGGGTTGTACCCTGATCGTCCTCTAGCTCTGCCCCTCCTCACAGGCAAGGAGTTCCCTGGGGCCAAAGAGATGTGCCCACCCAGAACCTGGGCACCCCTCCTACACCACTCTCTGGGTGCCCAGGACTTCAGAATTCCCAGCCAAAATGGCCCAAGTCTACTTTTGGCATCTATGCCAGCCCCTTCCCTGGGTCCACCCTCCCAAAGGCAAACTTCCTGCCGGCGAGGGAACCCCTCTGTCCCGAGCTGGTTATTTGTAAGGGGTGTGGACAGAACCTGCACATGTGGGCTGGGGAGTGGGAAGAGAAGGAAGCTGGCTCTGCTATGTTCTCACATGGAATTCCAAAGAATCCAAGAATTCTCAACTGAAAACCTACCTTTCTAGGTTATTATGGAGGCATATTTGTCAAGGTAGGAGGCTAGGACATATATTTTTTAAATAGTTTGTTAGTTTGATTTATAACTCTTAAATACTTAGCCATGTGGTGTGTGGGCTTCCCTTCTACACGTCTGCCCTGGGTCTGGCAGACGTTAGCAGCAAGGCTGGGGAGCGATTAAATCACTTGTTCAACTAGGCCACACAGAAGTGGCAGAGCTTTTGTAGCTGGCGCTGACTCTATGCTTTTAGCTATTACTCTAAACTGTTTTATGAGGCTACCCCCCTGTTATTTTACAAATAGGGGAGAAAGGCCCAGAGAACTTTAGACATTTGCCCAAGGTCACGTGGCTAGTTCATGTGACCTAGGGAGGGAATTTGAATCCTGTGCTTTATATGATGCTGCAGGTACTGTTCAGTTACTATTTGTATGAGCTTGGGCACATGACTTCCCCTTTGGGGGCCTGTGTTCATTATGCGTGAAATGGGGACAATGCCTCTACCTCATAGAGTTGTCAGGACTAAAAGAAATAATATATGTAGAGTCCCTAGCGTTGTGTCTATGCATAATAAACTCTCAATAAGTGACAGCTAAGGTATTAAGCATCAAGCACAGCTCTGATCATGCCATTTTGGGCTTGAAAGTATTTCATAAATTTACCTGTAGAGCACATCATATGAGAAAAGTAAAAATTTCTGAAACCTAAAAAAAAAAATTAGTGACTCCCTTCCTTGGCTAATGGTCCAAGGATTCTGGCGTGGCATCTGAGACTCTCCACGAAGTCATTGCAATCTACCTCCAGATGAGTCAACCTCAAGGACCTCTTCCTCCTTTTTCCTAAGACTCTTTTTTTTTTTTTTCTGGAGATAGGGTCTTGCTATATCACCCAGGCTGGTCTTGAACTCCTAGCCTCAAGTGATCCTCCTGCCTCAGCCTCCTGGAGCTGGGAGGATTACAGGCAGGCACCATACCTGGCTGATTCTTGATACATTTGAAGATCTGTCTTCTCAAAGAGGGGTGGTTATAGAGTGGCACAATTAAGATGAACAGAAGAACTCTGTGATCACTGGACTCAGCCAACAATAGAATGGACCTGGACCTCTTCATGAATGAGATTCTGCTACGAGAGGTGTCCGGACAAAGACTTGTCAATTAATCATCAGGAATGTTGAATTAGGATTCTTGCATTAGGAGGGAGGTGGACTAAATGACCTTTCTTCCTGCTTTAAGATCCTTTTTTAATGAGATAGGGAAAGGCTTATGATATTATGCTAGATAAAACAAACAAAGCCTACCAAACTGTACAGTATGAGCTCAACTAGGAACAAAATATAATGAAGAAAATGCACCAAAATATTAGTTCTGAAGAATAAAATAACAATTGAGTTTGGTTTTATTCTTTGTACTATTCTGGGTTTTCCTAACTTCTTAAAATGAACATGTGTCACTTTTATGAATGATAAAAATAATACTTAAAAAACAGAAGAGAATTGTGTCCTCCTTACCCATCTTAGGTCCTCCTGTGTCTCCGAGACTTCTACGCTCACTCTCTCTCTCCCGCCTGCCCCCCACTAAATTTCAGCTTTGTTGGACTATTTCCAGCTCCCGGAAAGGTCACACACCTGTACGTCTCAGGGTTTTGCTGGCACCAACCGTCTTAGTTCAGGCTGCTGTAACAGAATGCCATACACTGGGGGGCTTAAACAACAAACATTGATTTCTCACAGTTCTGGAGGCTGGGAAGTCAAGGCGCCAGCAGATCCAGTGTCTGGTGAGGGGTCTCTTCCTGGTTTGCGGACAGCGATCTTCTTGTTGTATCCTTACATGGCCGGGAGCAGAAAGATCTCATGTCGCCTCCTCTTTTTGTAAGGGCGCAAATTCTACTCATGAGGGCTCCACTCTCAAGACCTCCTTATCTCCCAAAGGCCTCACCTCCAAACCATTATGTTGGGGACTAGGCTTCCACATATGAATTGGAGAGGAGGGGACACAATATTCAGTGTATAGCACCAACCCTAACGAGGTCTTGAGTCCCTCGGCTTCTGTCTAGATTGAAATTCTCCCCACCTTCAAGTTCTTGATTAATCTCTCTGACCGCCACCACTATGCTGGTACTGTAGCTATCCGTACACGTTTGGCCTCCTCGCTAGCGAGTTAGCTCCTTGAGAGCAGGATTCTGTATGATTTTTGTCTTGGTATCCGTACAGTGCCATGAGCAGACACTCAGCAAGTGTCAAATCATTTGGCTGATGTCTTTTTGTCCACCAAACCACACTTAGGGCTTAGGGTCACACAGCATATATGAGTGTGCATTCTGCATCCAGTCTCTGGCAAATTCACAAAGTACTATTCCAGTGACATTTTTTTTCTTTCTTTTTTAAAAAAAATATATTTTGGCCAGGTACAGTGGCTCATGCCAGTAATCCTAGCATTTTGGGAGGCCAAGGTAGGAGGATTGCTTGAGGCCAGGAGTTCAAGAACAGCCTGAGCAACGTCTCTACAAGGAAAAAAATTAGCCAGGTTTGTCGCTGTGCACCTGTAGTCACAGCCACTCAGGAGGCTGAGGTGGGAGGATTGCCAGGAGTTTGAGGTTGCAGTGAGCTATGATGACGCCACTGCACTCTAGCCAGGGCAACAGACCAAGACCCTATCTCAAAAAAAAAATGTATTTTATTTGTTTTTAAACTTCAATTTTGAAATCATTTTAGATTTCCAGAGAGTTGCAAAGATGGTACACACACAGAGTTACCATGTACTCTTCAGCCAGCTTCCTTTTACGTTAACATCTTACATAATCATGGTACATTTATCCAAACTAAAACATTAACATCGGTACAATGCTATTAACTAAATGGCTGACTTTAACTGGATTCCCCATTTTTCCACTGGGGTTTATTTTGCATTCCAGGATCTAATCCAGGACCTTGCCTTGAATGTATCATCTTGTCTTCTTAGCCAGCAACATTTCTTTTAACAAGGAGGCTGGGGTGGTTGCTTTCTATTGTTTCCTCCAACCAACCTTTTCCAAATAATCAAAATATGAACAAGAAAAAAACAGTGTGGGGCTGGTGAGGTTGCTGCCCTAGCCTTCTTCTGGGCTTCTGGGGCTTCGAAGGGGTAACCTGACTATTCCTCCTACAAGAGCTAGGAGGATGATTTTTATTTTAGATCTAGTCTATTTCTGGATGGGCTCTTGGGGGCCTCAAAATGGGATGGGGGGAATTACTAGTTTCTTTAACTCATTAAATTTCTTGGCCATTCCATAGCCCATTTCTCCATGGCCTGGCACAGGAGCACGTTCCCAGTCACTTACAAAGCTTCCAGGCAGTTGGCATTTATCAACAATCTTAGCAATTCAGTGAGAACAGAGGTTACAGCTGTCACAGGAAGTTGAAAGGAAGGCTGCTGAAATGACACCCATTCCAAGGCGGGTGAAATCTACACTGTGTGGAATTCAAGCCAGGAAGGTGGGGGTGGCTGGGGTGTCAGGTGGAGGAGGGTGGGATGCTGTGCAAGAGAAAACACGGAGGGGAAGAAAAGCATATGCATCGCTGGAACTCGGGGTTGATTTATAGACCTTCGGGGGCTTATTGCTAATAGACACAAGACCTCTTTCACTGAGCCCTTGCATCAGTTAGCAAGCAGCGCAGCCCCAGGGTGTGTGCAGGCCCCACCAGGCTACTAGATTACTACAGCAGCCTCCTGATCCATTCCCAGCACCAGCTCTTGCCAACTCAAATCCCCACGGAGGGGCTGGGAGAAAGGGCAGTGAAGAGGGGACTGCTGAGAGAGGACTGCGGCAGACTGGAGCGTACAGGCCCCCCTAGGCAGGAGGAGGCGGCTGCGTTGCTTTTCTGGGGCTGTCTTAGCAAAGTGCTACAAACTGGGTGGCTTAAACAACAGAATGTATCGTTTCACAGTTCTGGGGGCTACACGTCTGAGATCAAGGTGTTGGCAGGGTTGGGTCCTTCTGAGGGAGGATCTGTTCCATTCCTCCCTTCTGGCTTCCAGTAGCCTCGGCAGGTCCCTGCCTTGTAGACAGTGTTCCCCCCATGTCTTCACATGGTCTTCACTCTATGTGTGTCTGTCTCTGGGTCCCGATTTCCCCTTTTTATAAGGACACCAGTCATATTGCTTTAGGGCCCACCCTAATGACCTCATCTTAACTTGAACATCTGCAAAGACCCAATTTCCAAATACGGTCACGTTCATAGGTACAGGGGGTTAGGACTTCAACATCTTTTCTGGAGACACAATTCAATCCAGAACACAGGGCTTCTGCTCAGCTTTGGCTGATGGCTGTCTTGCAACAATGTGTGGCTAGAAAAACCGGAATTTAGGACTTCTTGTAAAATCTCCTGATTTTTAAACATTGTTATCTAATTAAATATAAGTAAACTTTATCTAATACCAGGGCTGCCTACAGCAAGTCAGCCTCAGCCTCACTGACACCAAAGGGCTCGCTCTAAAAATCTGATCCTGTCCTTTCACTTTACCCAGTGCCTATGGGATTACAGGCCAAGCTCCTTACCATGGCAACCAGCCCTCCGTGATCCAACTCTTGCCCATCTCTCTGGGCTCCTGTCCCGTGGCTCCTGCAATGGCTCCCTCCCCTCATTGTGCAAGCCTGTCCAAAGACTTGCCCCTGTCCAACCCTTGCCACGGCTGACCTTGAACCTCTATTCACCTGGCTTCCAGGACACTATACTCTTCCAGTTTCCCTCCCACCTCACTGGCTGCTCCCTTCATTTCCTTCACCTCTAAGTGTTGCAGAACTCAGTACTGGGGCCTTTTTTCTGGACCCAATCACTGCCCTGGTGATCTCAGCCAGTCCTGTGGTTTTAAATACCATCTATGCTGCTGACTTCCAAATGTATATATCCAGCCCAGGCTCCTGCCCTGGACTCCAGACTTATTTATCCACCTCCTACTCCACATCTTCACTTGGTTGTCTCATTGGCATTTTAAATCAAACACATCCAAAACTGAACTCCTAATCTTCCCCCGCCCTCCGAACTGTTCCTCCCATCATCCTGTATATTTCATCTCTAGATCACAAGTAGGCAAATTATATACTTATTTATTTTCTGAGTCCTCCTCCACCTGCTACCACCCGACCTGAATATAAGATCCACGAGAATAGGGACTGTGTCTTCATTACTATATAAAACAGTGCCTGATGCATAGTAGGCTCTCAATACATATCTGGTACATGAACACACTGAATGCATTAGGGGCTCAGAGCATAGCGGTTAAGAATGTGGGCTCTGGAGCCAGTCTCTGAGCCCAAATCCTGGTTCTGCCTCTAAACTTGAGCAAGCAGAACCCTCAGAGCTCCTGGGAGGAGCATCAGAAAACTCAGCCCATCCTAGCACTCTGGGAGGCCGAGGCGGGCGGATCGTTCTGAGCTCAGGAGTTGGAGACCAGCCTGAGCAAGAGTGAGACCCTGTCTCTACCAAAAATAGAAAGAAATTAATCGGACAGCTAAAAATATATATAGAAAAAATTAGCCGGGCATGGTGGCGCATGCCTGTACTCCCAGCTACTCGGGAGGCTGAGACAGTAGGATTGCTTGAGCCCAGGAGTTTGAGGTTGCTGTGAGCTAGGCTGACGCCATGGCACTCGCCCCAGGCAAGAGAGTAAGACTCTGTCTCAAAAAAAAAAAAAAAAAGAAAACTCAGCCCAGAGAAGAATCTGTTGCTTTTGATTTTCTATTCGTTCAACAGATAGTTACTGAGGAACCATGAGGTGTCAGGCCCTGTGCTGGGCCCTGGCAGTACAGGAAGGAAGAAGGCAAGTGCCTGGCCTCAAGAATTCACAGTAAATAGACAATCAGCTCAGAGTGCTAACCTAGGCAGGGCAGGGGACACAGGGAAAGGACGCTGAGCTGATGAGAGCTGATGGAAGTCTGCAGGCAAAGAGGAAGGGAAGAGGGTGCCAGGAAGAGGAAAGAGCCCAGCTGCACACCCAGAAGAGATGAGCCTATCCCTAGCACAGCAGGTGAACTGCAAGTAGTTTGCTCTGGCCAGCAGGTTTCAAGCTGAGGGATGGTTTAGACTGAATTTCACACTGGGGAGGGAGCTAGGGCAGGAGCACCAAGGCTCTTCCTTGTAAGTCTTTCCAGGTAGGCGGGGCGGGGAGTTAGGACTTTAAAGACGACTACCTAGAATCACAGGATTGCAGGTTCTTTGAGCTGAGGGACTTGATGGGACACATAGTCACTCTTGAATCCCTTCCCTGCATGTTTAAAACTGAAAAACCAAAAAAGTACAAAGAATAATAATTACTCATATGTCCCATCACCTGGAATTAACTATTGTTTACATTTTGACATATTTGTTTCCTGGACATATTTGTTTCCAGTATTTTCTTTATGAATATGCAGTTCAAAATTCCTTAAGTAATAAGTGAATGCACTGCCATTTTTAAAAATAAAAATGAGAATATTACAAAGAAATCCACTTGCTATGTCAACTCCCTTTCCCTCTCCCCAGAGCCAGCCACTCTTATGAATCAGGAGTGAATCTCTGCCCAGACAGGAGTTCAGTGGTGTGATCACAGTTCACTGAAATCTCAAACTCCTGGGCGCAAGCAATCCTCCTGCCTCAGCTTCCCAAGCAGCTGGGACTACAGGCAAGTACCACCACGCCCGGCTAATTTTTCTTATTTTTTGTACAGACAGGGTCTCATTGTGTTGCCCAGGCTGGTCTCGAACTCCTGGTCTCAAGGGATCCTCCTGCCTTAGCTTCCCAAAGTGCTGGGATTACAGGTGTGAGCCATCACCACTCCGAGGCTGCTCCTTTCCTTTTTAAAAAATGCAAATATGTATGTTTGAATATAACCATAGAAAATTCACAGTTCTGTCTGATGTGTTGCAAAAAATTACATATCATATGTATTATTCTGCTTTTGCTTAATGTATTTTGAGCCTTATCTATAAAGGGCATAAATTGGTCTGATTTATTCCTTTTGTGATAGAGTTACCTGTTATGTATACAGACCCCATTTTATTTATTCATTCCCTTTTGACAGCCCTTGAGCCCGTTTCAATGGTTCGTTACTAGATATGGTCCTGAAATGGACAGCCTTCCCGAGTACATGCGCAAATATCTTTCTGGGATAGAGACTGAGTAATAGAATGATTGGGTACAGAGTAGGAACATTTTCAGTTTTACTAGGCAAGGACAAAACGAGAGAATCCACTTCCCCACAATCTCATCAATACTTGCCGTGGTCTGATTTTATTTCTTCCCTGCATTTTTACAGACAGAGACTGAGGACTGGGGTGAGGTTCAGGGCCAACACCAGACCCAGGTCACTTGCTTCCCCAGGGCACAATCTTTGCACCACACCATATTGTCCCTGTCAGTTTTCCCGGGAAAATCAAGGAGAGACCACGGTGTAAGGGGGCGGGCGGGGACGGAACGGCTAAAGCTCTCCAACATGGTGACTGTACCACGAGTGGAAGCGACTGCACATCCTCCCAGAAAATGGCTTCGCTCTGCTCCCCAGAGCGGCTCGCCCACCCTACCTGCGGCTGGCACAGCTACACACGAGCGTCGTGATTGGCTCTTCTTCGGCCGAGACAAGGGTGGGGACCGAAATGGCGTCTCTAGCAGCAGATTTTCCAGGGCAGCAGCTCCGTGCCAGGGAGGGGGAGGCCAGGGCTCGCCGGCCCTGTGGAGGTGTGCGGCCCTCAAGGGCCGTCCTGCATCCCGGCGGAGAGGCGCGCCCGACCGCGGCACCCAGCACGAGTCGCGGCGACCCCGCCCTGCCGCCCGCAGGGACCCGGGTAGGGCGCGGGGCCTGTGGCTGGCGGGGTCCAGAGCCGAGAGAGAGGCGCAAGGAGCCCGCGCACCTGGCGCCCCAGCGCGCCCTCCCCGGCCGCGGGGAGGTGCTCGCCCCCGGGGCGCAGGCGGCTCTCGCCCGGCATTAGCTCTGGGAGGATCAGGAATTGAGTGGGAAACCCGCGAGAGTGGAAGCTTCGCACCCCGGTCTCGGGGCAGGCCGCGGGCGCCCGCCGCAGGGCTCCGACCAAACCGCCTGGGCTCCTCCGAGGTGCATCCGTGAACCCGGGAGAGGGCCCGGCCCCCAGCCCCCGCCCCGCCATAAGGGCCAGTCTTGGTCTGGGGTCTTTGTCCCCGGGAGCCGGTGTGGCAGATTTCCGTTTTCCTCTTCAGGGTAGGAAAGGCCAGCGGGAGAATTTGAGGGAAAGAACAAAGCCGGGGGCACCGCCCAGCCTGCATTTCCGAGCCTGCAAGGCTCCCTCCCTTTGACTGATGGGGCTACTTGGAGGGCTCGCAGTTTTTCCTTAACAAACATTTCTTCTCAGCTACCACCTTGTGAGCCTTTGGTATGTACCAAGCGCTTTACCGAATGTCTTATCTCACTTCCTCCTCATGACAGTTCTAAGAAAGGATAAGTCATTTGCCAAGGTCATACATACACAGTGGCAAAAAGAGGATTAAGAAATCCCCCAGATCCTGGGTTTTTAATTTTTTTTTTTTTTTGAGACAGAGTCTTACTCTGTTGGCCCTGCTACAGTGCAGTGATGTCAGCCTAGCTCACAGCAACCTCAAACTCCTGGGCTCAAGCGATCCTCCTGCCTCAGCCTCCCGAGTAGCTGGGACTACAGGCACGTGCCACCACGCCCGGCTAGAAAGGTTTTTCAAATTAACTATTTGTTCACTTTTGCTAATATTTCACAGATCCCTTTGAAAAAAGTGAACAAAGACGGCAAATACGGGCATACTGGTTTTTTTGCTTGTCAGGCAAATCAGTGGGAGGAGGGAGCGGTGTGGGGGTGAACCTATAAACAGGTAACACTTTTGTGGAAAGCATTCTGGCCTTTTGTATGAAGAGCTTTAAAAACTGGCCATGTCCTCCACTGAGGAGATGGTCACCCTCCGTGAAGACAGCAATAGCTATCAACATGTAAAGTGCCCATTCCCTGGGACCCAGCAGTTCCATTCATGCAGGGTTCCATTGCACAGATGGGTGCACCAGCACCTGTGCAAATGGCATATGCGTAGGGACATTCATCACTGCACTGTTCAGTAGCGAAAGATGGAAAGCAACCTAAAAATGAATCAATAGAATTGATTAATTTAATAGGGCACCACCATTTAAAGGAATTCTATGCAATATTTTTAGAAAATAAAGCGGTTCTCTATTTTATATATAGAACCATCATCAAGCAATATTAAGTGAAAAGGGAATAGTGCAAAAATATGTATCTGACGTGCTGTTTCTACATGAAAAAAGGAAGAGATATAAAAAATATATATTTTTTTCCCCATAAGAAACAGACACGTGAAGAAAACAGGTAATCATGTTGCCTTTAAGGAGGAAAACCACTGCCAAAGGATCAAGTAGGAGAAAGATATTCTTTTCATTGTGTAACCTTTAGTACCTTTGGAATTTCATACCATGTATACATAATAGTAATATAACATTCAATAGATTCACTAAAATCCCTACCACTAGACCCAGTCCTACTCCTTTTGGAATCTAGCTTAAAGAAATTATTGGATTTAGGACAAAGATTTATGCAAAAAGATTCACTGTGGTGTTATCATAATGAAAAAAAAAGGCAACTTAAAAGCCCCAAAATGGAGGAACAGCTAAGAAAATTATGGTCTGTACATATAATACGTATCATACAATGGATATTTAGAAACATATTTTGGTGATATGGAAAAATGCTGTGAGTGATTTTCCCCCTATAGCTTTCTATACTTCTCAATTTTTTTTTTTTTTTTGCAATGGGCATCTATGGCTAAGATAATTGTTTAAAAAATATAAAAATAAATCTGTGCAGTATTTAGAAAAGTTAAAGATCTACAGACATGTTAACCCAGGAATTTTACTTCTAGAAATAAACCCTGCATAAATAGCTGTACAAGTGTTCAAAACATCATTATTAACAAATGGTTGTAAACAACTACAACTCAAGTGTCTATTGGAGAAGATTACTTAAATAAGTTACAGAATATCCTAAATGTAGACTAGTAAGCAGCAGTTATGTAGAATGGGGTAGGTCTACTACCGTGGAAAAATCTAAGAATTATTATTATGGTGGGAAAAGCAACTTGCAGAGCGATGTGGATGTTATGACTGCATTTATGCTAAAGAAAGAAAGCCTGAAACTGTGTTCGTATTTGTACATAAATGTGCGAAGGACATGAAACTTCGCAGTAGCTGTCTGCTTGAAGGGAGTAGACTAAAAGGAGACTTTTGCTTTTTGTTCTACATTTATCTGTGGCATTTGCATCTTTTATAAAAATGTATTCTCATATCCTTTGTTAATTTTAAATATATCATTTGGGCCGGGTGCGGTGGCTCACGCCTGTAATCCCAGCACTCTGGGAGGCCGAGGCAGGAGGATCGCTTGAGCTCAGGAGTTCAAGACCAGCCTGAGCAAGAGCGAGACCCCATCTCTACTAAAAAAATAGAAAGAAATTATCTGGACAACTAAATATATATATATATATATATAAAATTAGCCGGGCATGGTGGCGCGTGCCTATAGTCCCAGCTACTCGGGAGGCTGAGGCAGGAGGATTGCTTGAGCCCAGGAGTTTGAGGTTGTTGTGAGCTAGGCTGACGCCACAGCACTCCAGCCCGGGCAAGAGAGTGAGACTCTGTCTCAAAAAAAAAAAAAAAATATATATATATATATATATATATCATTTGTTAATTATAACAATATAGGGGGAAGTGTAAGCATAGAGAAAGATCTGAAAAGATACACAACAAAATTATCAGTGGTTTCTACAGATTGGGGCTTGAGGTAATGGGTTATTTTCTCAATTTTCTTTATATTCTTTGGCATTGACTTTTTTCTTTGATAATGCCCACACACGAACTACCTTCGTAATTAAACCAAACCTTCGTAATTAAACACCAAAAGCCCGGGCTGGTGGGTAGGTAGTAGCCTCCGCCTTTCTGCAGTTCTCCGTCTCCTATCCCTCCACACTAGGTCTCTGTTCTCTTACATAAGGACTCTGCTCACATCCAAAGCCCAGGAATTCAAAGCCCTAGATAATACCAGCCTCATTTCTCCTTTTACCAAAGAGGATGAAACCGAGATGCTGAGACACAACCTCTTGGCAGCTCTGCTGAGAAAGTGGACCCAGGTGACCTGGATCCCAGGCCCCTCCTTTCCCACCTTCAATTTCCAGAGATAACCCCTGGAGGGGGAGAGCCGAGGACTGTTTCCACCAGGCGAGGGAGGTCAGGGCTTGGAGGGCGGCCAGGCAGGCAGCATGGCCGGTGAAGCCACAAATTAATGATATCAGTGTAGCATCAAATGAGGAAACAATAAAGCCCATCATTTGCTGAGGTCCCTCTGGGCTCAGCTTCAAGCTCCCTTCCTAGACAATGGCTGGTCACAGACCCACTCAGCCTCTGCCAGGTTTTCCAGAGAGACAGTGACAGAGCAGAGGAAAAATTGGTCTCCAGGGGCCAACATGCTGGGATTCACCTCCAGTGACTTATCCCCTCCGAGGAGGTGGTTGGGAACCCTCCCAGGGCCCAGGAGCTCAGTGCTGGAAGATCTGTTTGCTCCAAAAGCTGAGCAGGCGGCAACCGTGGTGTTGGGGATGGGGTGGGGGGGACTGGCCTGGAAGCAGGAAACTGAGGTTTCAGGATCCAGCACTGCCACCGTCTTGTTTTGTGACCCTGGCAACTCACCAGATCCTATGAGTCTGGGAGCTGGGGGGCAGACAGGGGCCTCAATATCTCGGCGACAAAGGGTGGTGTCAAACCCCCTCCCCCACCATGGCTGTTTCAGAATCCTAGATGTTGGGGAAGCTGCTGTTTCTTCTTCCCCAGCAGCTGCTGCCTGTCTGTCTCCATGGCAACCAGGCCAAAAGACTAATTTGCCAGGGTCCAGGCTCTGGAGCTTACCTTGTAGCTGGGTTTTCAACTTGTCTTTTTGGAAACCATGCCGTTGCCACTCCCAAGAGCTTCCGACAGCATCCCCCAGCCACTGCACGAGCAGCAGGTACTGGGCCAGCCAGAGAAACACTCCATTTATCTTTTATAAACCTCATGCACTTGGGAGGCAAAAAGACAGCTTCATACCCAATGGTCTTGCACACACTGGTGGTTTGGTTTGTGTTTCAAAGACCCCCGGCCCTTTCCCTAGCAGCTCTGGGCTGCGAAACAGGGATTTACAAGAGCAGATGGTTTAGGGAACAGGTCACATGCAATGAGGTCCCCAATCCATTCTCTCAGGCTCCTTCCTGCTCTCTGCTCACCTATGGCTGGGTCCGGAAGTCCTGTGACCTATCTGATTCTAACAAGACTGAAACATAAAAATCTTAGCCAGGTGAGGTAGGGTGCACCTGCAGTCCCAGCTACTTGGGAGGCTGAGGCAGGAGGATCACTTGAGCCTGGGAGTTCAAGGCTGTGGTGCCCTGCGAGGGCCCTTGTGAATAGCCACTGCACTCCATCCTGGGCCACATAGCGAGACTCTAACTCTCAAAAACAAATCTTGATAATTGCCTTTCTCAGCAGGTCACCGAGGGTCAGGCAGATGCTCAGAGGCGTATAGATTTTTCCCTTGGACCTAGTATAATTTGCCTAACTGTACTGGCTTCCCCGAGGGCCACTGCTATCTTTTCCTATTCGTGCTCTGATATTCTGGTTACAACCTTCCTAGAGGACAGGGATTACGTGGCCTGTCCACTCTCAGGACATGGCCCCTGCCTGGTACACAGTCAGTGGGCTCATCGAACACTCCAATAGCACAGAAGCACCTTTATGTACCAACCAAAAAAATCTGACCCAAATCAGGAGAGCTGGTTCTAAGCCTACCCCTGCAGCTAACTTGCTGTACAACTTTGAGCAAGTTTATTTTCTTTTCTGGGGCTGCACTCTCCCCATCTGTAAAGTGAGTAAATTGGACTGTGATCTCTAGAGGTTTCTCCTCAACTCCAACTCTCTTCTCAAGGGAGAAATCCAGAAAGCTCTCCACAGGGGAGACCAGAGAAAGACCAGGTGTTCTCTCTGCATACAGTTGCCATGCACTGTGACTAAAACCCATTCTGCTCGGACCTGGGACAGATGATCTGGTGTGTGCCAGACCTGAAGGAAACCAAGCCCTGCCATGGTGGCTTGGCCGAAGCCCTGCCTGGTGGGGAGAGTTACAACAGTCAGCAGCAAACCAATGCAACTGGACCCTAATGCCCTGAGGAACCACCAACAACCAACGCCCAGGGCTCACAGAGAATGTGGAACCCTGGAACTCAGGTTCTAACCTGAACAGCGCTGCACCGACTTGGAAGCCCCAGGTCCCAGAGCGTGTCCTGCTAGCAGCTGAGATGGTTTCCTAAGAATCTCTCTTCCCGTGGAACCTCACAACAAAGCTCCATCACTCAATTTCATTGACACAGCTTCTTCCTTGCCACCCAGAGAGGCAAACCAGTACACACAGATGTACACACCTAAACATGTCCCTCACAGAACTCCAGGGGTGACTGCTGGGCTCCATTCCTGCAATAAGAAATAGCCACCAGGCCGGGCACAGTGGCTCACACCTGTAATCCTAGCACTCTGAGAGGCTAAGGCTGGAGGATCGCTTGAGGTCAGGAGTTCGAGACCAGCCTGAGCAAGGGCAAGACCCTATCTCTACTAAAAATACAAAAAATTAGCTGGGTGTGGTGGTGTGCGCCTGTAGTCCCAGCTACTCAGGAGGCTGAGGCAGGAGGATCGCTTGAGCCCAGGAGTTTGAGGTTGCTGTGAGCTAGGCTGACGCCACTTCACTTTAGCCTGAGCAACAGAGTGAGACTCTGTCTCAAAAAAAAAAATAAAAAAAAAAGACAGGCACCAAACTTCCCTCAAACAACCCGTGCTCCAGCTACACTAAAGTACTCACATACCCTCCTGGGCTTTTGTGCACAATGTTTCCTCTGCCCTAGCACCAACCCCCCATCACCTTCCTACTCGTCCTCCTTGTGTTGCTCACTCCGACCCCCACCCCCTCATTCCACAGCGTCTCTGGACACCTCAATGAAGAGCTCCCCAATGGTGGTCATTTCTTTAAAAGGCCTCATGTCTATGTGACATAATTATTTGTTTGAATCTGTCTCTCCTTCTTTTGAATCCCTCAAAACCTGGAGATTTCCTTGGGTGCCCAGGACCTAACACAGTGTCTGGCACAAGGAAAGTATTCAATCAACATTTTCTAGTGTTTTGTGATTGAATGAAATAAATGAAAGAAAGGAACAACCTGAGGACCACCAGCTCTCATGTTTATACACAGGTGTGCAGAATCGTGGCTTGCGTTTGTAGCGTACTTTCAACATTCTCAAATTGTTTCTGACATTGCCTTTTTAATTTGATTCTCATCATACCCGAAAGGTATGGAAAGGAATGTGATTCCCTATAGTAGACAAGGACCCCGAGACGCTGAGGGGCGCAGTGGCTCAAGGTCACAGGAGAGATGGCCGTAGAATCGGTGGGAACTCCGACCTCCTGACCTGAGACTGGGGCTCGTTCCACCCCCTCCACGGCCTTCCTGGTGTCCCTGTAAACCTCCCATGCAAAGGGCAGTGTCAGGAAAAGGAAGGGAGCTCGGTCGCCAGGGGTCCTTTGGGGCAACCTCTCTTAGCAAGCCCAAATTCACAGCCACAAGGAAGGAAGGAAGCATCTAGAATGGTGGAAGCTCAGCAGAGCTGGGCTCTAGACTTGGGATCTCCACTTTCTAGCCCTTTGATCTTGGGTATGTTTGCTTTCTCTGAGCCTCAGGTTCTGAGGAGTGATGAGTGTCTGCTCCTCGGGGCTGTTATGCAACCTACGAGGTTGAGGGCTGAAGAGAATTTACACCCTGTCAAGTACTGTAGGCATGTGAGGGGAAGGACAAAAACGACATGGCATGCACGAAGCAGGCCCTGAGCCCAAACCTGGGCCAGGGCACGCCCTAGAGGGACCTCTGTAGGCAGAGGCCACTGGCACAGTGACAGGGCGACCACGTCTGTCACATCCTTCCCGCCTCTCCTGCCACTGCCCTATTTCCAGCGGAGGCGGGGCAAGGTGGAAGGTTTCCTTTCAACCTAAACCTGAAAGAAGGCATTTTCCTAAATTCCTTGACCTCATAAAAATGATCTGCTTACTGTAGCTCATAGGCCCATCAGGTTCGGACCAGCATCCCCTTCCCAAATCACCCTTTGGCCATTTTGCTACTTAGTTTCCCCTCCATTAGGCAGGTGAGAGGCCCATAACCTCCACTCCCTACGCTGCTGGCCTTTGTCAGGGTGGGGAGCAGAGGCAGGGCTGGCGTGGGCAGGGCCTTCACAGTTACTTTTATGAAGGCCCCCGGAAAGCCACACTGACCTTTTCTGTCACTCATCATCAAATCTCATAAGGCCCAGAGGAGGATAAAATGAAGTCGCTGGTTGCTGTCACATTTCACACCCTCTCCCTGAAAATGGCCAGTTACTATACTGCTATTATTATTTTTTTAATGTTCTCATTATTTAAAGGTCATGGGTTTAGTCTCTGTTCTTACACAATTAACTTCATCTAGAGGTGGGAAGATCTGTTCCAAAGCTACAGACAGAAAGCACCATTCCCGAAGTACTGCGTGGTCACTGTTTACTTGCCTATCCTAGCCATGAGCCAGTAAACTCCTCGAAGGCGAGGACTCTACCTTATTCATATAAACAAGGATCTCCAGTGATTGGCACAGTGCTTGGCATACCAGAGGCATTTAACAATTATTCGCATTGTTTATTGCATGCTGTGCTAGGCATTGTTTATATATCATCTCATTTAACCCTTACAACAATGCCGTGAGGTAGAAATAGTTATTATTCCCATTTTATAGATGAGTAAACTGAGGCTCACAAAAGCAAAGTAACTTGTCCAGGGTACCATGCCTAGTAAATGGTAGAATCAGGACTGGATAGAGGCTGACTAGCTTCAGAATCTGTTTTCTTGCCATTTCTTATAGTTGGCTCCATGCCATTCACCTCCACTGCTGGAAACCCAAATCCTTTGCTTCGTAGTGCCATGTCTGAGTGGCTCTGGCTGAGACGCAGAGGCCAGCTCTGATCCTCTGTCCTGTATTCACAATTCTCCCTGGGGCTCTCCCCCTTTCTGTTTTCCCAACAGCAGAATAAGCCATTTATTCTTTTTTTTTTTTTTTTGAGACAGAGTCTCACTCTGTTTCCCTGGCTAGAGTGAGTGCCGTGGCGTTAGCCTAGCTCACAGCAACCTCAAACTCCTGGGCTCAAGCGATCCTACTGCCTCAGCCTCCTGAGTAGCTGGGATTACAGGCATGCGCCACCACGCCTGGATAATTTTTTTTTTCTATATGTTTTTAGTTGTCCGATTTATTTCTTTCTATTTTTTTAGTAGAGACGGGGTCTCGCTCTTGCTCAGGCTGGTCTCGAACTCCTGAGCTCAAACAATCCGCCCGCCTCGGCCTCCCAGAGTGCTGGGATTACAGGCGTGAGCCACCGCGCCCGGCCTAGGCCATTTATTCTTTTTTCCTAGTGCCGTTTCTTGTTCTTGGGGATGTCTGCAATGGTGGGTGGCAGGGATTTCTTATCACAAGTGCACTGAGGCTGACTGAAGAGGAAAAAATCATAATGATTAAAATAATGAAGCAGCTGAGGGACACTCAGGCTCCAGGCTGTCCTCGAGGGAGCCTCACTCACATCCTAATCTGGACCGTGCCACGGACTCCCTCCCGATGGGGCTCATTTGATTGTCTGTAGGATGATGATAATGTCGGCCCTTCTCGTGGGAAGGGGAGGGTATATGAGGGAGCAGTGAAGGCTTGGACGGGAGACTAGAGATGACAAGCCCGATTTTCAGGCTGGTTGTACAGCATGACATCATTCTTCTAGGAGTCAAGAGTCTCTTTGAATTCATGTTTATGAAACTGCTTTTTGGAGTTCTTTGAATTCCCCGTTTTGCTAATTTTCTAATTCCTATAACGAGAGTCAAAGAAGGAGAGACTTAAGTCCGGGGGGTGCTTGGATTGAAGCCTTTGCCAGGAGACGTTGCAGACACAAATGTTCACAAAGGCTCCCCAGCCCTTACCGAGCCATGGGGGTGGTGAAAACAAAAGGAGAAATTGTAGCGACAGCCTGGAAGTAGCTCCATGGGCCGAGAATTTTCTGGTGGGAGGCAAACAGGTCGTGGGGAGGAAAGCTCATTGGGAGGTAGGGAGGGGTCCTTTGTCACCTGACTATTCCTTCAGGTCCAGGCATGGACTGCTACAGCACACACTGTCGTCTGAGGATGCGTGGGCTCAGCAAAGATAAAAACGGTATTTAGCAGAAGAGAGAAAAATGTATTCAACTCCCCGTTCGGTTATGATTTAGATGCAGCCGTGGGCAGAATAGCAATGAGCTCCTTATTTTAAGCAAGTGGTAGAGAGATGAAAATAGATCAAGTGTGTTGAATCAAGCCAGGTTTTTGTAATCAGTGAACTGGATTTAAGACCACTCCTTTATCAGGCAGGAGAAGAGAGAAATATGAGGAGTCTTTCTTAAAAAATGAAAACTCTCTGTTTTCAGAGAGGAGTGTTTACATTGCTGCAGAGTGAATTTCATCTAAATCATCAATAGGGAAGTTTAGGCTTCATCTTGGGGCTGGACTCGGAAGGAGAGCTCCAGCCCCCGTCCTTGGCCCCCTCCAATAATAAGGGAACCCTGGACTGGGTGGACCTTCAAGGTCATCCAGTGAAAGCTGTGACAATGGTTCCCATTTACGTACTTGGTGCCAGATGCTTTACATTATATATGCCTTTATCTACACTGTGTCAATGGGGAACTAAAGCAGGTCAGGTTAAGGGTCAAACCCAAGGCCACACAATTAAAGCTACAGAGGCAGGATTGAACTTAGGCCTGACTCTAAAAAACCCAGGTGTTCTCCACTATACCACAAAGGTCTTTGCTGAATTGTCGCTTCTCAGTGAGGCCTTCCCTGACTACCCCACTTAACCATGCATGTCCCATCCCTGGCACTCCTGATGCCCCACCCTATTTTATCTTTTTTGCTTTTTTTTTAGAGACAGGGTCTCTCTCTGTCATCCAGGCTGGAGTGCAGTGGCATGATCATAGCTCACTGCAGCCCCGAACTCCTGGGCTCAAGCCATCCTCCCCAGTAGCTGGGACTATAGCGATGTGCCACCACGCCCGGCTGTTTTACTTATCTTAAAAGCATCTGACTTACTGGAGTTTTACTCCTTTACTTGTTTATTGTCTGTTTTCTTCCCCTAGAACTTGGGCTCCATGAGGGTAAATATTTTTATCGGTATCCCTAGTACCTAGAAGAGAGTCTGGAAAATTAATGAATATTCAGTGATAAGTGGATCTTGCCTGATTTTCTGGCGGAAAGCTGACAGAAATGCATGCCACTTTTGATAAAAAGTGACCCAGTGATGCTTTAGAAAACTCGCAGGTCCTAGACCCTGATGGATTAAAAGGGAGAGAGAAGCAGCAGGCTGCTTTTGGGAAGAAAGGGCGTGTGTAGGGGAAGATGGCGGCCAGGTATCCAAAGTTGATGCGATGCAGACGCTGGGTGCCAGTTCCCAGGTTAATCTGAGCACATACAGAGACCTGTCAATAAGAAAGGAAAACAGGTAACCGGAGATGCTGGGACTGACGGCAGAGCTCAGTCTCTGGGAAGAATCAACCAAACATGCCACGGCTCGGTTTGGATCATGTGCTTGTCACCAATCATTTTTTCCTTCATCTAAAAAGATAAAAGGGAAATATTAATAAGACTTCCCTTAGTACAAACACTGACTCTACCAGAGAAGAGATTTACAAAGTCACTTTAAAGCAGTAGTTCTTTAACTTGCCCAAGCTGGTAACTGGGGCAAGATTCCCGACCTAAGAGGGGCTTAAATGAAACAACGCATTTAGAGCCCTCCTCGGTACCAAGCCTAGAACACGGGGCCGTGTGATGGTCACTATGAAATTGAAACCCTTTTCTGAAAATCTGGTAAACACTACAAATTCTCTCTCCAGAAAATACACGTTTGACCATACACTCAAAATGTTGCATATGCTATCAGGGGATAAGTGCCCTGCAGGGGGCCACCAAACCTGGGATTTAAAACAAGAGCCAGGCCAGGGCGCGGTGGGTCACACCTGTAATCCTAACACTCTGGGAGGCCGAGGTGGGTGGATCATTTGAGCTCAGGAGTTCGAGACCAGCCTGAGCAAGAGTGACACCCCGTCTCTACTAAAAAAATAGAAAGAAATTAGCTGGACAACTAAAAAATATATAGAAGAAAATTAGCCGGACATGGTGGTGCATGCCTGTAGTCCCAGCTACTCGGGAGGCTGAGGCAGGAGGATCGCTTGAGCCCAGGAGTTTGAGGTTGCTGTGAGCTAGGGTGACGCCACGGCAACTCTAGCCTAGGCAAGAGAGTGAGACTCTGTCTCATTCATAGATAAACAAACAAACAAACAAATAAAACAAGAGCCACGAGACAGATCGGCTCCCAGGCCAACAAGATTTGCTTATAACTCACCAGAATATATTCACGCACCTAATGGAACAATGTGCTGACGGAACAGGGGTTAGTAAATCTTGGAAGCCCAGAAATGGAGAGTTCCAGAGGCCAGTATAGGCTGTCCCCATTCAAGCACCGCTAAGGGAGGTTGCCCTGCCTAAGAGCCCATGCATCTGTCCCTGGTGGTGATGGTTTAGTCCTTCTGTGGAGATGCGCACAGCAGGGTTTAGCCTGATAGCCTTACCATTTGGGTCATGTTACTTAATCCCCGTTGGTCCACGTCACCAATCATCTGATCAGAACAGGGCTCCACCAGGGCAGGGGCTACAGGGAGAGAGGCTCTGGCCAGCGGGGAGGGGGTCCTGGTCCCCTCCACTTACACTTCTCATCGTAAATTAGTAAACTGGCATTCTAGGTTTGTGGAACAGTCTGTGAGTGTGGCTAAGCCCTCATGCTTTGTTGGCATACACACAGGTTTTCTATGTCCACAGAGCTTCTTGGGTGATAGCCAGTAAACCCTAATGTGCTGAGATGGAGAGCTCTTACTTCTTACTGAATTTTCTTATGAGCAATTTCTCTCATATGAATCTACCCAAAGGAAAAAATTAGAAGTTGAGATGTACACATGCACTTATAAAAAAGTCGAGTATAGTTTTCTAAAAACTTTTTATTTTGAATTAATTTGTAGATTAACATGCAGTTGTAAGAAATAATATTGAGAGAGCCTGTGTACCTTTCCTCCAGTTCTCCTCAAGTGTAACATCTTGCACAATAACAACCGGAGAATTGACATTCATATAATCCACCTACCTTATTCAAATTTCACTACTTTACAAGTACTGACTCGTGTGTGTGTATTTAGTTCTATGAAATTTTATCACGTATAGATGTGTGGGACCGCCCATCACAGTCAAGACACAGAAAAGTTCCATCACAAAGAGCAATGTTAATTTTTGTAAAAACAACCTCAGCATCCAACATTAGGAAACTGGTTACACAAATTATGCTACAGTTATAGAATAACATACTTAATCATTTAAAATGGTTAATATACATAAAATGTTTATAAAGATTGTTTAATATGGAAAAATGCTTATAAGAGAAAATTTTATGTGTGATATATATATTTTTAAGAGTAAATGTTGAAAAATACTTAAAAATATGCTAGAAGTTTCTTTGGATGGTAGGATGGCAGGATAGTTCGTGCTTTTCTTTGAATAGTAGGATAGTTTGTGCTTTTATGTTTTTGTGTTTTTCAAAAATTTCTACAATAAGCATTTCTTGTGACTGAATGTTTGTGTCCCCCTAAAATTCATACGCTAAAAACCTACCTCCTAGTGTGATGGCGTTGAAAGGTGGCGCCTTTGGGAGGTAATTAGATTTAGATGAGGTCATGAGGGTAGGGCCCTCATAATGGGATTAGTGTCCTTGCAGGAAGAGGAATAAAGACCAGCACGAGTGCTTCTTCTCTCTCTCTCCATGCTGTGTGAGGCCACAGCAACAAGGCAGCCATCTGCCAGCCAGAAAAAGGGCTACCCACCCGGAACCTTACTGAGAGGTACCCTGATCTTGGACTTCCCAGTCTCCAGAACCAGGAGAAGTAAAAATCTGTTGTTTAGCCACCCAGTCTATGGTATTATGTTACTGCAGCCCAAACACACTAAGGCAGCCTGTTCCTCAAAGAGTGAGGAGGTGGAAGTTAGGGGTGTAAACAGAAGGGGGAAAAAGTCCAAGATAAGTCAAAACAAACAACAAATAAAAATAGTGTCTCGGATGGGTGTGGTGGCACATGCCTGTAGTCCCAGCTACTCGAGGCTGAGGCAGGAGGATCACTTGAGCCCAGGAGTTTGAGGTTGCTGTGAGCTAGGCTGATGCCACGGCACTCTAGCCTGGGCAACAGAGCAAGACTCAAAAAAAAAAAAATTACCAGGCAGTTTATGAAAGGCAAACCCAACCCCCACTTTCTCTGATGCTCACTCTGCCCACCAGTGACCTTGACCCCGTTCCTGATTTTCACCATGCCTCTGATCGCCTCTCCACTGTGGATCGTTCCTGATTTCTGGGGGTGAGAGCTGGTGTTGGGTGAGATTCAGAGTGGAAGTGAAGATGTCTGCTTTGCATATACTACTTGATACTGAAAAAGGTTATCGATTTAATGATTTAGTTTTTAGAGTAAATGCCCTCATGTGAATAGTGTTGTGTCAATCCATGATTGAATGGCTGCTTCAAAATCTGCTAAAGGTACTGGAAGTGCTTTCTAGAAAAAGTGAGGGATCTTAGAGAGGGTTTCCAGGTGAAAAAAACAGAGGTCCCAGGAGGAAACAGAAAGGCAAGCCATCCGGGAATGAAACGCCCTACAGTCCTCATGAGGATACGGGCAGCCTGTCTGCCTGGAATTCTGCCTTTTGGGGGACTGCTAGCTCCTCTGCCATCCTGCCTACGTGGTTTTGGGGGTCACAGCACCGTGCCTGCCCTGGTGTAAGAAGCGGGCCAGGCACAGGCATCTCAGTACTTTCTCCTGTCCACGCTGGGTACATTTCAAGAGGTGGTACATGGTCCAAACAGATCAGACCCATCTTAGCCTGTTTCCTGTTGCTATAACTGAATATCCGAGACCGGGTAATTTATAAAGAAAATAAATTTATTTATTATAGTTCTGGAGGCTGGGAAGTCCAAGGTTTAGGGGCCATATCTGGTGAGGGTCTTCTTGCTGGAGGGGACTCTCTGTGGAGTCCCAAGGTGGCGTGCACAGGGTATCGCATGGTGAGCGTGCTTATGAGAGACGGCCAAACTGCTTTTATAACAGACCCCCCCCTCATGATAACTATCTCACTCCCTCAAAAAACCATTAATCCATTAACCTATTAATCCCTGAGTAGATGAATCCATTCATGAGAACAGAGCCCTCATGACCCAGTCGCCACCCAAAGGTTCCGCCTCTCGACAATGCTGCACTGGGAGCCAAGCTTCCAACGCGTGAAGTTTGTGGGGACACATTCGAACCACAGCACTGCCTCCCGCCATGGGGTCCGATAACACAGTCCCTGGGAGAGAACACCTCTGAGGTCTTCCTCTGGGATTGTGGACTGCAGGACAATGGGAGTCCCGGGCTACTGGCAGCCACGGTGCCACTGTGGTGGCAGTCAGCAACCCCACTTCAAACTTCCTCAGCCAATAAATTCCCTTGTTGCTTAAACTGGATCAAGTCTGTTTCCTGTCAATAGATGCCTAACGCGTTGTTCACTCCTTATTTTGACATTGATGGGGACCCCACAACCACTTACAGGGGAGCATACTTATTGATAGGCCGTGCCCTCTTACCCCAAGCCTGCAGTCAGAACTTCCACTCAGGAAAGAGGCCCTCTGTCTACAGAAGAGCTCACACACTTCAGAGGAAATGGCACCAGCTAGCTTTCCTTACTAACGACCAGATCTTTTACTCCTAAAAGTCTTGCAATGAAAAAGAGATGCATATGTAGGCACACACACTGGTGAAGTCTCTGACCTTTAAGGATAAAGGTCAGCCTCAGAAGTTTCCAGAAATAACGGACCAAGACTTAACAAAAGAAGACAGAATAAGGGCCAGCAAACATATCAAAAAGTGCTCAACATCTCTAATCATTAGGGAAATGCAAATCAGAACTACAATGAGGTATCACTTAACTCCAGTGAGAATGGCCCTTATCAAAAAGTCCCAAAACAACAAATGCTGGTGTGGATGTGGAGAGATTGGAACACTCTTACACTGCTGGTGGGACTGCAAATTAGTACAACCCCTGTGGAAAGTAATTTGGAGACGCCTCAAAGAGCTAAAAATAGAAATACCATTTGATTCAGCAATCCCACTACTAGGCATCTATCCAAAGGAAAAAAATACATTCTATAATAAAGACATCTGCACTCGAATGTTTATAGCAGCACAATTCACAATTGCAAAGATGTGGAAAACAACCCAAGTGCCCATCAATACATGAGTGGATTAATAAAATGTGGTATGTGTATACCGTGGAATACTACTCAACTATAAAAAACAATGGTGATCTAGCACCTCTTATATTATCCTGGATAGAGATTGAACCCATCCTTCAAAGTGAGGTATCACGAGGATGGAAAAACAAGCGCCACATGTACTCACCATCAAATTGGTACTAACTGACCAACACTAAGGAGTTCACATGGTACTAATACTCACTGGGTGCTGGGCGGGGTGGGGGTTGGGGGATAAACCCACAACTAATGGAAGCGGAACGCACTGTATGGGGGAGGGACGTGCTTGTAGCCTTGGCTTGGGCGGGGTAAACAGCATTACATGTAACCAAAATGCTTGTACCCCCATAATATCCTGAATAAAAGGAAGAAAAGACTTAACTGGCATCAGATCTCTCACCGACAGAACTGCATACTGGAAGACACAGGAGTGAAGTCTTCAATGTTCTGAGAAAAAAATGAATTTGTACATAAAATTCCTTTTTTTTTTTTTTTTAAAGACAGGATCTTTCTCTGTCCCCCATGGGTGAAGTGCAGTGGCACAATCGCGGCTCATTGCTGCCTTGAACACTTGGACTCGAGTGATCCTGCTGCCTCACCCTCCCAAGTAGCAGGGACCACGGGTTCAAACCACCACTCCCGTAGAAACGTTCAAATCCCTCTTCCTTTATTCAATTATAGTTTCAAAAGGGAGACATTAAAATTTTTCTAAAATATGAGTTTTTAGATTTTTATGGATTGACTTTTTAATGGTAGCTGCTGGCTTGCAACCACTAACTCAGAATTTTAAAATACGTAAACTAAAGTAGTTTTATTTGTAGTTAACCTAATATAAGCTCAATAAAAAAGTTGTATGCTTCTGTAAAACAGCATATTGGCAACATATTTTAAATGAAAATATTAAAACTAATTCTTAGTATGAGACAGAAAATTACAAGGAAAAGAGTATTGATATCATGATATATTAACATAAAATGCCAAACACACAAAATTTTAAATTAGAAGTTTACAATTTTGCTTGTTCGTATCTAGCGCCCCACAGTTCACGTTAACCAAAGGTAGCAATGGCTACCTCTGCCTATTAAAATGGCACAGGTTACAGTATGTCTTCTTTCATTGCTAGTGAAGTCCAGTAGTGAAATATTTAGGTTTCAGAAGACAGCAGGGGTATTTCTGTTCTATTTCCCAAACTTAAAAAATTGACGTGTGTAGTTTACTAATGGGGAAGAGTAGAGATTGTTTGAAAAGGCAAGTAACTTTCAAAAATGATAGCCAACCTTTTTCTTTTATATTGAAAACATTGAAGGAAGTTTTGCCAAATGGGAAAATTACTCATTATCCTCACCATCCTAATGTAGTAACTTTAGAATTTTAATTTTTATATTATTCTTTCTCTTTTTTTGTTCACATAATTACAATCTTAAGTCACCTATACTTTTTAATTGACTATTTTTCATTTGATTTTATCTATTTGTATTTATTTTTGATAATGATTTTAATTATCTTACTTTATACTCATAATTTATTTAAACCATTTCCCTATTGGTAAATATTTAAGTAGTTTTCAATTTTATTAGGATAAATTTCTGGGAGTGGGATTATTAGGTGAAATAATATGAACAGTTTTATTATTTATGTTTGCCTTATTGCATTCCCAAAGAGTTGTAACATTTTATAGTTTCACCATATGGGTAGGGGTTTTATATGTTGCTAGTTTAGTTAAGTATAAGAGAGAGATCAAAGTTTCTCTGATGATTCGCTTTTGTGTGATTTATCTGTATACTTTGTTCATTTATATAAATAAATGTCTTAATGGTTTCTTTAAAAAAAAAAGTCATCACTCCCAGGTAATTTTTTCTTCTTCCTATTTTTTTTTTTTTTTTTTAGAGATGGGGTCTCACTATGTTGCCCAGGCTGGTCTCGAACTCCTGGCCTCAAGCGATCCTCCTGCCTCAGTCTCTTGAGTCACTGAGATTACAGGTGTGAGCCACCATGCCTGGCTGTACCTAGAATTCTCTACTCAGCCAGATTCACATGTCCAAGCCATGTTGGCTGAATGGAACTGGCTGGGGAGACGTGTCTTTTAGGAAATCCTTTGTGTTAAGGGGAAACCTGATAGGAAATACACACAAAGAAAAGTAAAACCAACACATGTGAGGAATAGATCCAGGCACTTACAGCAGACCAGAGGGAGAGGATGCCGGAGGGGCTCGCGCGGGCCTGCAGGCCAGGTTTCTTAGAGGACAGTCAGCAGCACTGGAACAGAGGGAGGAACAGACTCGGTGAAGAAAAGAGGTGAGAGCGTATTTAAGAGACTACAGCCTGTTCCAAAGCTCAAAAGCAGTGGAGAATGCTTAAGCACTGAGGGGGAGAAGATGGGTGTGCTTGGCAGAAAAGGATACAAGCTAGAGAATTATCAGGAAAAAATGGGATGCTGAAGTGCAACGATGAATTGGCCCATGCCTCTGTGTCTTCACTCATACAATAGGACACTGGTAGGACCTAACTCATAAAGTTGTTAGAGAAGTTACATGAAATAACATCTCTGAGGCACTTAGCTTAATGCCTGGGACAAGTAAATTCAGTATGTGTTGGCTCTTATTAAATAAGTTGTCCCAGATCACACAGCTAGTAAGCAGGTGTCTAGGATTTGAATGGCTTTTCTGACCCCAAAGCTCAGGCTCTTTCCTACTCTGCTCTAGGGAACAATGATGACATCTACTGAGCACAGTGTTCCATCCTCTGTAGCAGTTGTCTCATTTAGTCCTCACTCATCCCTGAGCCGGGAGTGGCCACTTCACCCAGAAGAAACTGAGCATCCTTTAACCCAGTGCCCAGGCTCACCTGCCTGGCTCCAGTGCCCTCTACCCAGCTCCACACTGGGAGCCAGGAGCTCCCACATCTGCCACTGATCAACCTGCATCGCTAAGCCTGTTTCCCATTTTAAAAATAGCAGGGCCTGGGTCAGAGAATGGTCTCAATGGTCCCTTCAGGGTCTACTGTTCTAGGAGAGTGGATTCAATGAAATTAGACAGTGCTCCGGGTAAGAGAGGGATGCTAAGTCGGACAGGATCCCCATCCGCATCAGACTGCACATCATCAACAGAGATCCAGAGGCGTCGAGAGATGAGTCCAGGTCTCCAAAGCATTAGTGATCGTCTGCGCCCTCTCCCCAGGGGACCAGCAGGGACGCTGCTCCAATTATAATGGGTTGACGAGGGACCTCTAGGGTGATGAAAGGGTGGGAGAGATGGTAGAGGATACAGCACGACATCTGAATCATTCAGCCTGGCGAAGAGAAGGCAGGAAGGGCCTGTCTTGAAATCCCCAGTGAGCATGGGGCTAGTGGCAGGGTGAGGACAAGAGGTCAAGACCCTGCGTGCTGGGCCTGGCTCTGCCACTGAAAGCAGTGTGACATTTGTTTGCCAAGTTACTTCACGTCTCCAATCTTCAGATTCCATATCTAAAAAACTAGGGAAATTAGCAAAACAAAACACCTCAGCAATATATACAAAGAAATGGATAATATTATAGCTAAAAACTAGAAAGAGGCCACGCTGGTGGCTCACACCTGTAATCCCAACACTTTGGGAAGCCGAGGCGGGAGGATTGTTTGAGGCCAGGAGTTCGAGATTAGCTTGGGCACTAAGTGAGACCTTGTCTCTTTAAAAAAAAAATAAACATTAGCCGGGGTGTGGTGGCGCACACTTATAGTCCTGGCTACGTGGGGGGCTGAGCCAGGTGGATCGCTTGAGCCCAGGAGTTTGAGGTTCCTGTGAGCTCTGATGACACCACTGCACTCTAGCCCAGGCAACAGAACGAGATCCTGTCTCAAAAAAATACCAAAAGGCCGGGCGCGGTGGCTCACGCCTGTAATCCTAGCACTCTGGGAGGCCGAGGCGGGCAGATTGTTTGAGCCCAGGAGTTCGAGACCAGCCTGAGCAAGAGCGAGACCTGGTCTCTACTAAAAATAGAAAGAAATTGGCCAAACAACTAAAAATAGAAAAAATTAGCCAGGCATGGTGGCATGTGCCTGTAGTCCCAGCTACCTGGGAGGCTGAGGCAGGAGGATCGCTTGAGCCCAGGAGTTTGAGGTTGCTGTGAGCTAGGCTGATGCCACGGCACTCTAGCCCAGGCAAGAGAGTGAGACTGTCTCAAAAAAAAAAAAAAAAAAAAACCAACCAAAAAAACCCCCAAGCAAGTAGAAAGGACTCGGGTATCCCAGCAATGGGAAGAACTGCAAGCAGGCCTAAGAGGGGGATTGGTGCAGCAGAATATTACAATGCCACCTGGAGTGCTGCACAACTGGCATTTATTGAGCACTAACTACATGTCAGGAACTTGGCTGAGAGAGGTCTTCCCAAGCATTATCTCACTGAATACCCTCGAGAATCTTCTTATGTATTATCACCATTTTTTTCAGATGCCTTAACTGAGCCATGAGAAGTCAAGCCACCCAACTGGCTAACAAGTGATAACATCAGGACTCGAAGCCCACGCCCCATCCTTGGCTCACACTCTGCTGTTACAGGCTGGGGGACACAAGAAACAGAGAAGCGCGTATATGTAACAGTGATAAACGGGGAAAAAGCTCGAGTGATTAGGATAACAGAAGGATGTTGGCATCAACATTAGTTTCGGAAGTTTGTAAATAGCAAGATGCTGAGAACTTCGGCGGCTACTACGGTTTAGCTATTTATGCTTAGTCTTTGGTAGCAGAGATGATGAAACGTATCATACCTGAGTGAGGGGGTGTGCGCAGATGATAGAGCCTTCCTGGCCCTAACACTGAATCTCTAGATGAGCGGGCAGAAAAGGCACGGCTGCTCCTCATCCCCGAGAAGATTGGCAATCTGATCTCTGATCACAGGACTCCCTGCTTCAAGCTTTGTTACTCCCTGCGGCCCACAGCAGGGGTTCGCAACCTTGGCTGCGACTGGAATCACCTTTAACAACGGCTGAGGTGCGGGCCCACGCCCAGAGGTTACTGCTTAATTGATATGGGTGCAGCTTTGGCATTGGGAGGTGTAAAGTCTCCTCAGGTGATTCCAATGTGCAGGAACATTTGAAAGCCACAGGCCTACAGGACAAAGGCCTGACTTCATCCGGCACAGAGGGCTCTGCACGCTCCCTGCACCCCTTACTCTCCAAGCCAGTTACAGTGTCCTGGGCATGCTGCGCCCTGCTTTCGCATGCCTTTGCATGTTATCTCCTCTGCCTGTGATGCTTCTCCCTTGTCCTGGAAAACTCCATCTTCAATGCTGTGACAGCAGCCTCTATGATGGCCCCCGTGAGCCCTACCTCCTGGTGTCCTTGTGCCCGTATTGTCCCCTCCAGCGCTGGGTAGGGCTGACTCTACTCACGTTATATTGTGGATATGATTATGCAGTACGACTTCCAAGGGTGGGTCATAAAGGACGCGGTGGCTTCCATGTTGCTGTCTCTTGGATCACTTGCTTTGGGAGACGCCAGCGTGAGCATCGGCCCTGCGGAGAGCTCCGCGTGATGCGGAATTGAGGCCTTTTGCCAACAGCCACGCAAGTGAGCCATCTCGCGGGTGAGCTCTCGAGCCGGAGCCAAGCCTTCAGATGATGGCCACACCAGCTGACATCTTGACTGCAGCCTCATGACAGACCTTCAGCCAGAACCACCCAGCTACGCCACTCCAGAATTCCTGAGCCATAGAAAGTGTGGGATAATTTTTGGTGTGCTAAGCTGTTCAATTATGGAATAATTTATTATGCAGCCATAGATAACTAGGAAAAATACCAAGCTCAGGTGTATAGTACTCGGGGAAGCCTTCTTAGCCCCTCTCCCCTGCCGCAGTTGATCACCCTGTGCCACTTCTGGGCCTTATACACCCCCTATTGCAGCACTCATCACATGGGACCTGACTTTGACTTGCCTTTCTTGCCCTCCAGATTCAGTTCCATGAGGACAGGGCCAGCCATTGCGCAGGCATCAGTAAGCCTTGTAGAATAAAGGAACACAGACGAGAACCGCCTTCAGAGCCAATTCTCATAGGCCTTCTAGCCCAGGCTTCTCCCTTATACAAAACCCCCAGGCACAGTTGCTGGAAATCATGGATATCATGATGCGTGGGTGGGTCCTGAGGATTTTCTTAATAATCCAACAAAAATCCTGGCACCCACGGATGTCTTTAAAGCACTAGACAGCAAGCCAGAAGATCTGGATTTTAATTCAAGTCTGCCAACGACCTGCTGAACCTCTCTGAGCTCTGGCTTCCTCATGGACCAAATACCTTCAGGGCTCTTCTAATTCTAAAATTTAATGATTCTATGTTTTCAGCTAGCAGTTACTCTTGTTCCACAAAAGAGAATAAAATAGCTGATAGGCTTAAGCCTTAAAGCATAGCAAGGATTCTCAAACTTGGCTGCATATCAGGAATACTCGTGGAGCTTATCTCTCTCTCTCTTTCACACACACACACACACACACACACACACATATACACACCTGGGCCCCACCCTAGACCTTCTGAATCAGCATCTCTGGATCTCTGGAGACAGGGCCAGCGTATCTGTATTCTTAAATAGTCCCTAAGTGATTTGGATGCCCGTCTAGAGCTATGAATCACTAATATAATATGTGGACTAGAGATTCTAAAAATTTTCTGCCAGCTGGTTGGCTCCGTGGCTTATAGGGTACAGTACTAATGGGTTTGTTCCCTGAATTATTCACTTTATACCAGGGGTATGAGTGGACAAAGCCCATCTTTACTGCTGGAAAGGCAAATCAAGGTATACATGTTACTGCCAGGACTCAGCCCAGTCCGGTCTTTGACCCAACTGCTTAGTGCATTCAGCTGGAGACCAAGCTGTGGGTTATTTCAGCCTACATAGGGTCAAGAACCTTTTTTTATAGGGTGGGGAAGACAGTGATGAACAAGAATTAAGAGCACTGACTTTGAGCCCAACAGTTCAGGTTCAAATCCCAACTCCAGCACTTCCATGCTGAGTGGCTTGGCTGGGTTAGCAAACCTTTCTGAATCTCACCTTCCTGATCTGCAGAAAGAGGATACCTTGCACTACCTTAGAGGAATGTCGTTAGGATTAAATGACACGATCGATGTATGTAAGACCTTTAGCATAGTATCTGGCCAGAATAAATGCTCATTAATTAGTAGCACATTACGGCAAAAACAAAATATGGCATTTTTTATTATTAACAGAAACACATTTGTCCAGTGCTTTGTAGATTACAAAGTGCTCTTACATCTTGTATTGAAGTCACTCCCCAACCCCACCCTGAAAACCCTGAGGTGGGCAAGGCAGACGCTTTGACCCCATTTTACAGAAAAAGAAACAGAGGCTCAGAGGGATTTGCTGGCTCCAGATCAAACACAAGAAAATGTCAGTGTCTGGATTCAAACTCCGGTGTGATTCCATGAAGATGAATAATTATATATACACACTTGGCAGGCTGAACATCTCGGGGCCATCTGGCTTAACAGGCTGAAGAGGACCGTATTTCTGAGCAGCTTCTTTTTTTAGATGAAAGCGAGATGGAAAAAATAAGCTAGCAAACTGCTCTCCCTGGTTTTCAACGTTGGTGTGATCTGAGCTCAGCTCTGCCCTCCTTCTAACTCTCAGTGCTACTTGTGTGTGCGGCTCAGAAGTTCGCTCCGGCTGCCGTGGCTGCATTGTCGCTCTGCTCTGGCCGCACAGCTGGGATCCGGGGAAACTGAAAGAAGGGGAAGCAGAGGCAGCTGGAGATATCAGAGGGCTGGGCGAACCCCAGCTGTTCCTGGGCTGGCTGGGGAGCGGGAGGTGGTGCGGGGCAAGGGGCAGGCATCCCTGCCCCCCATGTCACTCAACAGGAGGATGCTCTTTCCCGCCCAACAGATGGGCCCCGCTCCCGGAATAAAGTGATATAGGGCAATGCTAAACACAGCACAGACTGGATTTCTCTTGGGGAGCAGGAGGCCAAGAGATCAAATGTTAGTTGAATTTGATTTAATCAAGAAGGCTTTATGGGAGAGCTGGGCCTGAGAGCTGGGCCTAAAGCATTGGCGGGATGTGGATATGTGGAAACGCAGAGCCTAGGCGGGGAGGCCCTGCAGGCGAGAGCAGCCCTGTGAGCAAGGGCGCAACTGTCTCGCTGGGGAAAGGGTGGGCACAGGGGACTGTGGAAAAAGAAGAGCACACGGTAGGAAGCAGAGGACAGGAGGGGAAGGACGAAGCCACACAGAATGAGGAGTGAGGTGAGATTCTACAGGAAGGAGAATCCTGGAGATTCTTGACAACTCAATGACAGGCACGAAATGCCAGAACCAAAGGAGCCTTGAAGCTGGAGTCAAAAGAGGAACATCCCCCGTTACCTGCTCCCCTCCCCAACACATTTGAGGTCACAGAGCAAGAGAGGGTGACAGTCAAGGACCCAGGGCTTGCTCTGCATAATCAGTGCTAAAAATAAATAAATTAATTAAACATAAATGAAAAAAAGAACCCAGGGCTCCAGACAACAGTCTGGTCTTCCTTCCATCAGACCCCCTTGCCGGGCTGGTATTTGAATACGGCCGTGGTATTTCAGGCAGATCTGGCAGCAGCATGCAGGAGGGAAGGAGAGATCACAGCCAGGCTGAGCCGACAGAGACTGGAGCCAGAGGGAAAGGACAGGCTGGGTACGAGAACCAGAGAGAGTGAAGGACAGGAGGGCTTGGCAGGAAATCTGATAGGCAGTGGGGAGACAGCTGTGTAGAGGCAATTCACGGCCATTCCCAGGCCTGGGGTTTCCCCTGAGGTCGCTGGCACTTTAGCGCCCCTACCCCAGCCAGAGCCAGCCTCTCCTGCAACCCCCATCCCCACCTCGCCCTGTGGCCAGCCTTTACACAGAGCTACTCGCTTCTCCCACTGGATATTTTAGGATCTTGAGTTTGCACCTGGTACATAGATGTGTTTGGATGATCAGGTGTGAAATTAAAACCCCAACTAGAACCTAAGAGTGTGGACTCTTCCTGGTAGTAAAGAGAGCCTGCACGGCTAGAACTACGATGGGAATTTTGATGTTTGATGTGGGGAGCACGGAAATCAGACCAAAGAGAATGGGAAACTGTCTCTCACCTAGCTCCACCCTGACAATGGATGGAGACGCAATGGTGGTAGCTGGGTGGCAGTTAGGAGGGTCCACGTGAGGGTGGTAACTGTGAAAGTTAGAAGATGGAATAAGAACTTAGGCCAAGACCACTGGGCCATTTAGTGCAAGGGTCAATTACACCTAACCTACAGGTATATAAAAAGGACCAAACAAGACCGGTAATAGCTAATGTTTACTAAGCCCTTAATGCAGACACCGTGCGAAGCGCTATTAGAATCCTATTAGAATTTCCATTTTACAAATAAGAAAACTGAAGGTCATAGAAGTTAATAAACTAGCATAAAGTCACAGGGCTGTGGTGCAGTTGTCTGATTTTAAAGACCACGTTCTTAGTCCCTGAGCTCCGTTCCCAGTTTATCAAATTGACCAAGTACCTAGAAGCTCAGTTCTCCCCCTCGACCCATTTCTCAATAGTGCTGAAGAGATCACTGAAACCCAATGCAGGTCACACAGAAGTTGCCAGAGATTTTGATGTTTTTGAGTCAATCTATCATGAAATTACATCCCCCACACCCTGACAGTTTGAAGAAATGGGGGGAAAGAGCAAAACCAAGTATGCACATTAGGAATGACAGCAGTTTTTGATGCCGAAGTTCCAGCTTTGGCAAATTCTTGCTGCGAGAACCTGATGAAATCACTTCTCCAAGCCTGTTTGCTCACATGTACAATGACACTCGTGCCACCCGACCTCTGGGGTTGCTGTGAGAAGCACAGAGCTCAGTCTGTGACACACCGTAAGGGCCAATAAACCCTGGCTATTACAACTATCACCTCCATAATTATCATTGTGCCATGCAGTTATGGCCAGGGTCACCTGGCCTCTGTACCTGGCTGTGGTGGGACAGAAAGTGGGTTTCCTAATGAGGACTCCCAAATATAGAGAATGGCCTTTGTGGTCCCTCTGTCACTTTGTGTGACTTCTCCAGAAGAAAAAGGGGGCAGATGAAGGTCCCCGCAAGGTTGAGACGAGGTGTTGGAGTCCATCATTTGACATTTCGAGAGCCCAGTAGTCTTTCCGAGGATGGCCGAGAGGGGCAGCTGTGTCAGGACCCACAGTGGAAAGGGGATCGGGGACTGTGTTGGGGACACAGCAAGAACCCAACCAGCCTTAGCCTGACAAGTCCAGGACCTGGGAGGGATATTTACTCACCTTCCTTCCTGACAGACCATCCCATGCCCAGAAACTTCACAATACACCGCTAGGCCTCCGGGATGGGGAATGAGAAGACGCAGAAGAAACCCAAGACCCAAGACGTCCTCTTGTTGGAAAAGATTCAGCAGAATGCAGTTTACCAGCATGTGCCAGTGTGCATCAAAATTACCTTGCTTATCGAAAAGGCACTTTATCTGCTGTCCTTCCATTCCCTGGACACTGACCAAAAACCAGAATGAAGGACCAAAGGTCTTGGGATACCCCTCCTGAGCAGTCAGAGGAAGGATTACAAAGTCTGTGCACTAAAGCCAATGCACTTCAGCTGTAGGGCAGACCCTAAAGCCCTCTCTCAGTGACTACTAGTTTTCCTTTAGACACAGTTTTATACAATGAGGCTGATTTCTCAGTGCATCGCACATCGGAAGTCACAAACTTGAAGTGACCAGGGAGGTCAGCTGAGAGGCTGGCACATTAAAGGCAGTAAAGAGTGATGGCTGGCAGCCTGGCCACAGGGAAGACAACACAAACTCTGAAGAGCAATCAAAAGAACTAAAAGGATAGTGGCTGGGGCCATGCAGTGTGGTGCAAATGGCTGTCCACAGCTTCACAGACCAGAGGGCACCACTTCTCTGACATGAGACCTGGGCACAAGTATTTTGGCTCTCTTGGGATGACACGGGATGTTAGGAATGGCCAGATGACATACTTTGGCTTATGAAATGTGAACAGAAATAATGAGTGTCACTTCTGGGCAGAAGCTTTCGGAGCCAGTAGGAGCTTCCTCACGCTTTCTTCTGGCTCCACCATGGTAACCAGCAACACTTCGAGACAGTGCGACTCCACCAGCCTGGGTCCCAGAGTGAGGATAAACATGACCAGAGCAGAGCCTACAACTGATCCACAGAGGACAAGTAGCGTGGGCAAGAAATAAATTTTTGTTGCTTTTTGGGGTTATTACCACCATATAATATAGTCTAACCTGGCGGGAACATCCTGAAATGTTAAATGAAGTCAGTTCACTTTGATTATGTGGCAAGTTCACCTGCTCCAATGTTGCTGGGTAAATGAGTCATTACCAGCACATAACTGAACGGAGGAAAGGGATCCAGTTTCTGAACTACTGTCTTCTTTAAGGAGGCTCCAGGTCTCCTTATTCAGTGGTTTATAAAATATACCTGCATTGGCCGGGCACAGTGGCTCACATCTGTAATCCCAGCACTTTGGGATGTTGAGTTAGGAAGATCACTTGAGGCCAGGAGTTCAAGACCAGCCTGGGCAACATAGCGAGACCCCATCTGTACAAAAAATATAAGAAAAAGTTGCCAGGCATGGTGGCATGCCCCTGTAGTTCCAGCTACTTGGGAGGCCGAGGCCAAAGGATCACTTGAGCTTGGGAGTTCAAGGTTGCAGCGAGCTATGACCATCCCATTGTACTCCAACCTGGGTGACAGAGCAAGACTGTATCTCAAAAATAAATAAATAAATAATACCTGCATTATTTATGGGGCTAAGGTAGAAGCTGGGTCTCGCATGCTACTGCTACCAGAACTGGCCCCTCATCATTTCTAGAACCGGTCCAAGGGTGGCACACATTCAGGGTTGGCCTAGGGCTGGATCTGTGAGTGCTGGAGGCTCTGGTCCCCATGTGGGGATTGGAAGGCCCCATTATATATCTGTATGTGCTCTCATAGAAGGAAATCTGTGATGTGTTCTTGAGCAAAAGAGCAAGCCAACAACTTCAGAACTACAGTCTTTTTAAGCATACATGGCACATTTACAACACTGACCTCACACTGGGCCAGTAAGCAAGTTTCAACAAATCTAGAAGGATGGAAACCATATGGGTCATTTTCTCTGACCACGAAGCAATTAAGCTAGAAAATAATAACTGTAAGATAACTAGAAAAACCTCATGTTTGGAAAGTAGGAAACATACTTTTAAAAAACCCATGGGTTATACATCCTCTCATTTAATCCTCATAACTATTCATAGGCAGACCCTCATTTTAGAAATGCAGGAACTGAGATTAAAAAGAGAATACAATTTGCTCGAATTTACCCAGTTCGCAGTAGTGGAGCCAGGACTGAAAACCAGGCTATACAACTCTGGAGTTCAGGGCTTTAACGATACCTTTCTTATGCTCCATATCATGCAATTCATAGATCCTCCCACAGTCCACAGCCTCAGTTGGATCTGGTGTTTGACCTCTTAGAAAGACCAGCTGTTGAGAAGTGGCGATCCAGTCCCAGCCTGCTTTGGTGGCGCTGATCTTGGCCCTGTGGTGTAGAGATGCATTTCCCTTTTGCTGTTGCCCTCTCTGGGGTCCCCTACTTGGACTGAGGTGAGAAGTCTTGAGTAGCGAAGAGGGGAGTTTCAGGATAATGTTCCCAAACAGCTTTGAACTAGATCCGTTGGAAGACTTCCTTTCCTTTCCAACTTTTTGTCCACATAGGCCCAAGTGGTACATGAATATTGAAAGACAGAAGGGAAAGTCACTTCCAGATGGCTCCCCATCTTGTTCTAATGCAGATTTAATAGACAGAATACTCCAACATAACATTAGGCAAACATAAGTATTAATATCATTCATATTATAAATGCAACAGAATGGAAATCTGGTCTGTATCCTGACTTAAATTTGGGATGAGGGCCTCACAGTCAGAAAACAACTAAAGCACCCTGATTCTGAGCAAGCTGGAGGTTCCTAGTATCTGAGGTAAGAGGCAAGACCAAGGTGTTCCTAGACCTCTCTAGGAGCAGCCTCCTGGGTTTTAGCTGACCAAACTACCTCCCTCTTGTGGCAAGGGCCTGTACACAGGGTTGTTTGACACTGTTATTCTGTCTTCCCCACCTTAACCTACTTGTGTTGTTTCATGTCAAGATACATTTTTAGCAAAGCCCCAAAGACATCCAGAGCATCTGAGGTAGCCCTCTGTACCCCAGCTTCTCTCTCTGTGCTGCGAAACATGCTGTCTGCCCTCTGTGGGCTCACAACTTAGTACTCACTAAGTGGCACTGTGTTTCATGTGATTGGAAGACTTGAAAATAAATAGAAAATCTGATAATGGTCCACATCCTGGAGAGCCACCTAAAGTGCTCACACTTCCCCAAGGGGCCCTGGGGAGGCAGAAGGTGGAGAGGTAGGGAGAGACAGTGCCGGCCGGGCTAAAGTCCCTGAAGGTTGGGATTTTCACTCCGTCCTCTGGCTCCATCTCTTCCACTAAAGAGGCAACACTGGTCTGAAGTGAGGGCGTAGGCTCGCTCACCATGCAGGCTTCACAGGGCTGGCTCCACCCCACTGCTAGTTCTCCATACCCTCAGGCTCAAGTCCCAGAAAGTTAGTTCACCAATCAGTAAGTGATCCCAGTTCCAACGTGTGTTTAAGATCAACAAGTCCAAGATCAAAGTACCCAGTTATCCAATCAGCAGTGTGATTATATCCTCTTAATCTGTGAAAAAGTATCATGTTGACCACTTCCTGATAGCAGGTTTGGGGTGCCCCTGGGCAGTCCCCAGATGGAAACTCAGCTCAAGTGACCTTTTGCAAATGGCCAACTGTGCCTACAGGCTGGACAGATGGTGTGGGGCCCCTGGCGTGAGCGATGGTCCAATGCCTTCAATGAGATTGTTCCATTGATCATAGTTCTCTTGCAGGTCTGAATGGGAAAAAAACAGAAAAATTAAACAAGTCATCGTAAGGTTAAGTCAAAGAGTAGCTATCAGGGATTTAGTGGGTCACCTAGAGGGAGGAGCACCTGCAATACCAAAAGAACTGGTTATGGTGGTTTTGATGGTAGTGGCAGTAATGACAACTACTATTTATCCAGTGCCTTTATACATGTGCTTTATACTATAAATGACTGACTTAATCCATAACAACTCAGTAATGATAACAGAGGGTCACAATTATTGAAGGAGAATTAACTCTAGGGATTGTGCTAGATGCTTTACATTCATGGTTTTGTTTAATTATCACAATATCCCTATGAGCTAAGTACTATTACTGGCTCTATTTTATAGCTGAGGAAACTGAGGCTCAGGGAAGCTACCTGGGTCATGACAGCTGGTAAGTAGTAATGACAGAATTCAAACCCAGGTCAGAAAGGCAGAGAAAATGAAAAGTCTACTTGGAGGATCAAGGAGGTTGCTAAGCAAGACGAGGACCCTGGTACCCCAGCCAGTGGATGCAAATCCAGTGCCACCTTGGTGAAGGGAAGAAGCAACAAGGTGGCACCATCGTGAAGCAGCATAACACCAGATATGACTCAAGAGGTGACCCTGGCATCATGGGCAGATGGGTCTAATTAGGTGGCAGGAACAGGCAGAAAGGGTTTAAGCCCTTGGGCCGAGGGAGTAGGGCACAGCTAAGCAGTCAAATGGTGTCCTTCCTCAGAACCAACAGACCTTGAGACAGAAGGCAGGGACCACTCTCATTCATCTTTAGGTCCCCGGTGCCCTGACAGGAACCTGGCATGGGAAAGGTCCTCAACACATAAGTACTAGAGTCATTAATTCAAAAAATATTGGACACACTATGTGCCACACTCTGTTCTTGGAGCTAAAAAATATGTCCACGAACAAAACAGAAACCCCTATCCTCATAGAGCTCATAGTCCAGTGGGCAGAGACAGACAATAAACATGAGAAACTATACAGGATGTGAAAAGGGTTAAGTGCTAAGGAAAAAAAAAAATAGAGTTGGATAAGGTAAGTGGTGGTGGTGGCTGGGTGTGGGGTGAATGGAGGAAAGAAGGGTACGATGTTTTGAAAAGGGTGGTCAGCTGGACAGGGTGGCTCACACCTATAATCCCAGCACTTCGGGAGGCAGAGGTGGGGGGACTGCTTGAGGCCAGGAGTTCAAGACCATCTTAGGCAACGTAGAAAGACCTTGTCTCCACAAAAAAATAAAAAAATTATCTGGGTGTGGTGGTGCATGCCTACAGTCCTAGCTACTCAGGAGGCTGAGGCAGGAGGATCACTTGAGCCCATGAGTTCAAGGCTGCAGTGAGCTATGATCGTGCCGGCCTGGGTGACAGAGTGAGACTCTGTCTATAAAAAATAAATAAACGAATAAATAAAACGGAGGGTCAGGGTGGGCCTCACTGAGAAGGTGAGATTTGAGCCAAGACTTGAAGAAGGTGGGAGGGAGCCAAGTGACTATCCGGGAGGAATATTGCAGGCCGAGGCAGCAGCGTGCCTGGAGCACTGGAGGCTCACCTGGAGACAGGGTGAGGTGAGCAAAGGGAAGAGCAGTGGGAAAGGAGGCCAGAAGGGTCCGAAGGGCCACATCACATAGGACAATGGACTCTGGCTTTGACTCTCAAGGAAACTGGGGGCTACTGGAGAACTGTGAGCAGAGGAGTGACGAGATCTGACTTAACTTCCTAAAATGATTACTCTGGCTGCTCTATTAAGAAAATACCATTGGAGGAGGTGAGAGGGGTGGCAGCTGGGAGACGAGTTAGCAAACTATTGCAGTAATTTGGGTGAGAGATGACTCAGACAGGATGGTGGCTGTGGGGGTGGTGACAAGTAATTAGATTCCATATTTTTTTGTGTGTTTTTTGAGATAGGATCTCACTCTCTCACCTAGGCTGGAGTGCAGTACAACCTCGTAATAGCTCAGTGCAACCTCAAACTCCTGGGCTCAAGCGATCCTTCCACCTCAGCCTTCCAGGTAGCTGGGACTACAGGTGTGCACCACCATGCCTGGTTAATTAAAAAAAAAAAAAATTTTTTTTTTGTAGAGACAGAGTCTCACTATGTTGCCCAGGCTGGTCTCAAACTTCTAGCCTCAAACAATCCTCCTGCCTCAGTCTCCCAAAGTGCTGGGAATACAGGCATGAGCTATCATGTCCAGCCTTAGATTCCACACGTGTTCTGAAGGCAGAGTCAATAGGCTTGTCTGACGGAATGGATGGGCGGTGTGGGAGAAGAGACAAGGATGAAGACTGGCCTGAGTAACTGGAAGGATGGCGTTGCTATCAACTAAGCAGGGAAAGAACGCAATAGAAATTGGTTTCATTTGCAATGTCTGTATTAGGTGTCCTGGTAGAGACTCTGAGTAGGTAGCAGAGGGTTAGATAAAGCTCATGTTGGTGGCATTTGATCCAGGAAAAGAGGTCCAAGCACTGAGCCCCGGAAGGAGCAAAGCAGATGTAAGAGGAACAGGCATGGAGGCGGGAGAAAATCCCGTGCGGTGTCTGGGAAGGGAAGACGGGGACTCCCAGAGGACGGCGTTGGCAGCTCCGTCAGAAGCTGCTGCGGGTGCCAGGAAGATGAGCGCCGAGAACTGACTGTGGGAGCTGACGTTGTGAGGGGCTCCAGAGACCCGACGGTGGAGCTTGGATGGAGCGCTGCAGGCGAAAGGCTGACTGGCGGGGAGTGAGAGAGAACGGGAAGAGAGGGCTTAGAAAGAGTGAAGAGACACTCCTTTGGGCAGTTTTGCTGTGTCGGGAACACTGAGGTCAAGAGAGATTTTTTTTTTTAAGGTAAGAGAAACTTCAGTGGCGGGCGCGGTGGCTCACACCTGTAATCCTAGCTCTCTGGGAGGCTGAGGTGGGCGGATTGTTTGAGCTCAGGAGTTCAACACCAGCCTGAGCAAGAGCGAGACCCCGCCTCTACTAAAATTAGAGAGAAATTAATCGGCCAACTAAAAATATATAGAAAAAATTAGCTGGGCATGGTGGCGCATGCCTGTAGTCCCAGCTACTCGGGAGGCTGAGGCAGAAGGATCGCTTGAGCTCAGGAGTTTGAGGTTGCTGTGAGCTAGGCTGACGCCACGGCACTCTAGCCTGGGCAACACAGTGAGACTCTGTCTCAAAAAAAAAAAAAAA